>JAATLQ010037797.1:0-64445 GCA_013421005.1 Heliconius erato x Heliconius himera | reverse complement strand
TTAAAACAAAGCAATTGGTGAAATTTTCAAGTAAATCGGTTCAGTAGTTTCAGAGAAAAATGCGGACAACAATATGTCGACAGACAGACAGACAGACAGACAGACAGACAGACAGACAGACAAGAAATTCAAAAAAAATCTTTTTGCTTTCTATTAGTCTTTTTAAGTGTCCCTCTATCCATTTCAGTCAAAATTACTAAATGTACAGACAAAATATTTTTACTGTCTTATTATATATATAGAGATGAATCATTATAAATACAGACAGACAGGCATACGTATTGAAACTTAACCAAAAAGTCATATTTAATGGGGCATCTACTTACCACCTTTTCTATCTTCAATTTCGCTTTGTGTTGGTACGGCTAAAATGTAAAAAATATGCACAAAAAATCAGATTTAAAAAAAACGATAACTAAATATTTGTATGAAGATTGTCATTTAGGTAGTGGCTAATAAGATAAAAACTGTCGCTGTGGTCAGACAGGTCTCGTAGCATTCGTTTTAACTTTTTGCTTTGTTTGTTTTGTGTTTGTCACTTTTTTCTATTTAATTTTTTATTCTTATTTTGTGCTTGTTATTTTGATTTTTATTTTAGTATTATAGGAAACCGATAATAAACTAATAAAGATTTTGAATTTCAATTTGTATAATAATCTTACTTATAACAGGTTCACCTTCAACGTCCAAAGAGCAAGGTATAGGTTCTTTAGAATTTTTAAGAGATTTAAAATAATCCTTAATATCTTTGACACATTTCTGTGCAAACTCCTCATAAGTCATGTTCTCCTCGTACGCTATGGCAATGATGTCGTCGAACCAGGGCGCGTGGATTGACAGCCAGTCCCGTATTTCTGGTGACCGCCTGTAAAGTGTTGTTAGTATATGATTATTGAGTATCCTTTTAAAGATGACCATTTTAAAATCTATAAAATTGAAGACCGAAAAATCCTGAAATTAAAAACTCTTAAATATATCAGGACAAGATATTTATTAATAAAGTGTCTAATCAATTTGTTTTTCGCTATTTATTTGTTTCATTTTTATTTCAGCTTTAGTGTATTTTACATTTAGTAGAGTAGGCAGAGAGACCCTATTGTTAAGACACTGCGCTTCTGACTTTCCACCAAACACTGAAAGTATTGCGGGTGGAGTGGCGGAACTCAACGCTGTACTTTAGCTCGACACCAAAGCGAAAAAAAGAAAATATTAAATATTTCATTTTCTTGTGTGAGAATCGAGCCCACAACCTGTCACGTTTACAGTCTCACGCTTGTGTCCCTGCGCCATGACTATCCTCTATTGGTTTCATAAAGTAGAATAAATGACGAAATCATATTACATTATTGTATAAGAACACTCAGCTACGAATGTATCCAAAATTGCAGATTACATTTTAGATTTAAAAATTGACATTCGACTTGTTTTATTTTTTGTACCCTGCATGTAACATGGTAGGCAGAGGAAACTTCGTGTAAACACACCGTTCTGCGCTTTCTACCCATTTTTCGAGGCATTGTATATTAAGTGGCAGAACTTCACGCCGGGCTTTTTGTTTTGGTGCGAGAGCGAAGTAATGAAAATATTCACAAATAATAACACATTCTCCGAGTGGGGATCGAACCTACAATCGTCGCCTTATCTTTCTAAGCTATAAAAACAATAGTAAGTAACTTATGGAAACACTGAATTCCATATTTTAAACAGCGTGCAAGAGTAACCTTGCCTTAACTGTACTGTAATAGTATACATAAAAAATAAATAAAAATCAGCTTCACGCTGTATCCCGCACACAGCAGGGTCCTAAGACACTCCGTTCCTCACTTTCCGCCGAGTTTTGGAGGCATTGCGTGTTGAGTGGCGGAACTCAGCGCCGCGCTTTGCCTGGACACCAGAGCGAAGAAATGAAAATATAAATGTAAATAAATATTTCACTTCCTCGAGTGGGGATGGAACCCACAACCAGACAATTTTACACACACTTTGTGCCCCTGGGCCACGACTGGCTTCAATAGTATATACCTAGTATATAAATATAAAATAATAATATAAATTAAACTAACTTTGCAATCACAACGAAGCCGCCAGCGAAAAACAACACCGTCATCGCTCCCCAAAACGCACTATCGTCTTTAGGCTTAGGTGGCGGCGGCGGCGGCTTTTGGGGACACGGCTCACGGATTTGAACCTTGTACAGTGCCGGCGCGTGGTGGTGAAGAGACGAAACGTACTTGTTTAAGCGTTGATGACGTTCCTAGTATTATTTTGAATAAATATTAAAATATTATTTATGTAAATAGTTTACATTTAGATTGACAATTAACATCTATACTAATATAATAAAGCGGAAGTTTGTTTGTTTGTTTAAACGCGTGCGCTGCGCACATAGTTAATTATATGTCAGTACGTTGTAAGACAAATATATTCAATTTTATTTGATCTAAACCAAAGTCCGCGACACCACATATCTATTATGTCAAAAACTAATTGCACATTCTAAGGTGATATTTCATTTTTTTTATCTGACGAAGATTGAAACTTGCGAGTGAAAGTTATTCCATCATCAAGGAAATTTTATGCAGATAATTTTTGGTTTTTATAGCATGTTATTTGGACGTATGCTTATCGAGTAAAAGTAAAATAAAAATAACATGACACTCTGTTTACGACCGCAAAAATATTTACAAAAGTTAAGCGCGTCTGTCTGTTTACTCAATATTCATACAATAATCTGTATCATTGATGGAATATAAACATGAGGTCATAATCGTTTTTTTTTTTGCAATTTTTCTTAACTAATTGATTGTGGATTCGATCCTTACTCCGGCAAAAAGACAATGTTAAAATTATTTCAATTGCCTCAGCTATTCATTACATTAAATAAGCGCCCTTCAGTTTTTTATCATAACAGCAAAAAGTGGTGAGCGAAGCGATCAGTTTAGATAATGCAGATATTTAAAAAAAACATGACAAATAGAGAACGAAGTCATCACTGATCTCTATCTCATCGAATATTGAAATATATAAAGGTACTTACCAAAAGATGCCTTACACCCAATGCGTAGCTTCTAACTCTGAACATAATGTATTTTAATTTTGTATTTAAATATAAGTATATATTTGATGGTTTAAAAACGTCCTTCCGTTTTGACGGCCGTTTTTTCTTCCACTTCAATTCGTAGCCAGTTATTTTTTTAGGTCTTTTTCAATATTATTTAATTTCTGATTTCATTCTATGGTTAGGTTAAGTTTACTATACATTTTTTATTCATTTATAAACGAATTAAATATAAAATGAAAGCTAAATTGTTGCTGTAATCAATATCATTTACAATTTTACGTAAAGCAGTTGTTTAGTTAAAATTCGATTTAAATTTAATATTTCTCAAGAAAGACACCTATTTTATACTTTTAAGAGCTAAATGAAATTATTTTCACAATTTCGTGATTTAGTTTAGGTCTACCTTTAACCATAAACTGCTTTACCGATTTTTTTAGTTTCACGTAGTATTCTGAATATAGTAGGATAGGCAGAGGAAACCCAGTGTTAAGACACTCCGTTTCCCACACATCGTCTATTGCAACATGAACATGAAATTGCTTATTTCACAGTAGGGAAATAAAAAATAAAACGAATGTTCAAATAAAACTCTAACTTTTATTACATACATATTATCATATTTACAGCTCGCTGTACACCAGTTTATTTTTATATCCAATTCCAAAAAAAAAGCAAAAAATTATAAATGCGACTTTAAATATTTTTTTTATTAAAAAAAAACGGAAAAATGAATCATTTTAAACATGAAATGAAGGCATATAATTATTAATATATTGCTGTTTTTTTGTACTTATATAATTCAATATTATTATATAATTTAATAGGTTCACACTGTATCCCACAAAATGGGCTGTAGGGCACTGGGAACTTAGTGTTAAAACCCTCCGTTCGTCACGCTCCGCCCAATTTTTGAGACATTGCTTGTTAAGCGACGTAACTGAACGCCTCAACATATCTAGAGTAGCGAAATAAAAAAATATTCATTTCTTATAGTAGGAATCGAAATACCGAATCCATAATCCGCGTATACAGTCTTACACTGAGATGCTACGTAACAATTTTCAAATTTCTTTATAAGTGCAGACAGTTTTAAATATGGCGCAAAAAAAAAGTTAATAGCGAATGAAATTATCTAATACAATATTTAAAAAAAAATTACAACCATCATTACAATTTCAGTATTTGAGTAAAAAAACAGAGAAAAAAATAGCATTACATGCATTTATTATGAAAATGACTTAAAAAAACTTAACACACTGGCAGTTAAATATGACCATATTGGAGAAAAACAAACGACAATAATAATAATTTAAGTTTAATATAATATTTGTTTACAGTTTCGCATTTCATACAATAAATAATGAAAGTACTAAACATTAAGTTTATAGATATAGTAGACCGGAAATCGAAGCATACGTCATGACAGTTCCCGCTATTTGAATTCAAGATGGCCGCATAATAAATAATAACATACTGGTATTGCAAACAGTAAGAAATATAAGTTTACGTCATAACAGTCAGTGACGTTATCGAATTCAAGATGGCGACAAGATAAATATATAAATTCAAACAGCAGATACACTGCACCGAACACGGAACCACGCCATGAAACAACTCGATGGCAGTTCATGATGACAAGGTAATAAATATAACATTCTAAATGATAAACCGATCACGAGCGTTCTAAATTTAAACAATTATAAATAAACAACGTTCTAAATTCAAATCGTTCACAGGTACAGTAAACCGGATACAGACGCGTGCGCCATGACGGTCTCCGCTGCTTGTTTAATTTCAAGATGGCGGCGGGCCGCTTCCGCCCAGTTCCTGGCGGCGGCGCGCGGCGCTCCTTGCAATAGATTTACATAACGCAATGCAGTTGCTAAGTTACCGTGGTCCATGTGGTATCTGAAACATATATTTTAAAAAATCTTAATGTTGAGTTCATTACAGGCACTGCGTGTTGAGTGGCGGAACTCAACGCTGCGCGAAAATATTAAATATTTCATTCACCCAAGTGAGAATCGAACCTACAGCCGTCACGTTTACAGTCGCATACCAGTGCCCCTGTGCCATAACGGTTTCTTATTTCTTAAGCGCTATTTTAATTTAGTTGGTAAAATTTGTGTATCTCACCTTGCTCTCTGTATAATATCGAAAGTGTCCAACTTAGAGAAGTCCGTGGGCTGATTTTCTAATTCGTCCTTAGGTATTTCTGCGAACTGAAAAAAAAAACTTATTTAAATACACACTATAATTTTTAGTTATCATTGTTATGAAGAATGTAGAAAATAAATATAAGAAAATATAATATTTTTAAACGTAATATTTTGATAGAAATTATCTCGTAATGTTTTATTTAAATTAAGTAGAAAAACATTTTAAACAAAAATAGTTTTTAAATAAATAATGTTATAGAACGCATTTGGTGATAAATTTTTAAGGCCATCCACAATGTATCGAAAATTGGATGGTGCATCGGAAAAGGAGTGTCTTAACACTTGGTTCTCACATTACTTAATTTTATCACAAAATTTAAATTAAATAAACACTTATAACATACCTTTTGGAAAAGCAATTTAGATTGTAGCCATGACAGGAAATATACAGGTAAGGAGGCCCCATCGCGTCCTATGAGCGCCACTTTTACTGCCGTTTTTTCTAACTGCAATAAATAAAAAATAATATAATGTCAACAAATTAATGTAAAAGAGGTTAGATGTGGGTGATAAAGACTATTAAAGCAAAGGAATTGGCTCAATCTGGGCCAATTGCATGTAGGCAACGACCCTTATTGGAAGGAATCTCGTGTGAAGTATTGTTATTAGGTGATACATATTAGTTATTGTAATTATGTAGAAACTCTTTCCGAATAATTTAGAAACATAGACGATGTGTTTTTATCTTGTTTTAAAAAAAAAATTTAACCGCTTCCAATTTCTAACAATAATATATTTATAGATATATAGAGTTATATTGTAAAGCTGACGATTTTGTTTGGATGAAAGCGCTAATTTCAGGAATAATGCATTTTAATTGAAAGAAATATAATTGGATAGAAGTGTATTCATTCCTCTGGTCCTACCTACCTATGAAGTCTCGAATTAGGGCGGGGGCAATAAGAAGATAGAAAGAGTAAGGAATGGACTGTCTTGACACTAATTTATTTTTGTCTTCTATACGCAGAATAAAGTGTGAAGTTGAAAAAAATAAGAAATACCTGGTCAAATCTTTCTCTTAGGCTTTTCTCAGTCAGTATTCCCTTTTCGCGTACTTCCTTCGGGATACCCTTTAATACAGTTTGTACTAGTTTGTCGTCTTTACCTGTAAAAATATAATCACTATATTTATTGGTTGTTAAAATAAATATTTTTTGTATAAAAGTCACATAGTTGTAAGGCACCTTTCAGTTTCTTCATAATTATGTTTAGACAATCTGTAATGTATAGTTTTTTTTATAACAAAAAATATTTAAGGGGAATATGAATAGAACAATTTTTAGAAAGGCATAAACTGAGAAAGCATATCGCAAACGTTCCACGAGTCATAGTCACATCTTCTGAACTTTAGCGCGTTGTTTACCCGGAAAGAGAGCAGTTAACTTGACGGGGCCACGACTCGTCGAACGTAGTGCACTCACCGGCGGTCTCCAGAGCCGTGATCTCCTTGTGGAGCGGCGCGCGGTCGCGGGCGCGGCGCGTGGCGGCGTGCAGCGCCTCGGCGGCCGCCCACAGCGACTGCGAGCGGCGCGCCTCCGACTCCGCCTTGGATCGGGCTGAAAACGTTATTGCCATAGCTTAGCTTATAAGTCATCAGAAAATATTCGTTTTAGCTCATAAAGTTAAAAAAAATATTTGTTATTATTAGTTTCACGCTGTATCTCACATAGCAGGGTAGGTAGAGGAGATAAAACCGTTACCCACTTTCCACCGCATTTTCGAGATATTACGTGTTGAATGATGAAATTCAACTTAGGTTATTATCAATATCATTGCATTTGTTTACAAGACCAACTAAGTGCGAAGTAGCATGTCGTCCAGCATTACTGTCAAAATTACAAAATTTAAAACCAATTTTATGACTGTTACAAATTACATTAAAATTTTGTATTCTTTTATAGTGCCTTAATAGGATATAACACATCCACACAAGTAATTACTCAACCATTGTGTGATCACAGATCTTCACAACTACCAAGATCGTTACCGTAGACGCAAGAACAATTGTACGCGAGTTAAACTATATAATAATATTACTATTCCCCCGCGATGGAATCGAATCCACAAACATCACGTTAACTTACTAACGTCCCAATAATAAACTTATATCTTACTTCTACACAACTATTAATTAATACATAATTTACTAACCTTTAAGCGTCTGCTCGATGGCCTTCAGTTTACCCGCCATTGCTCCTAACTCTTTCTTGAAAGTGACCCTTTCTTTCTCAACTTGCTCTGATACTGAACGACTGAATTTACCCATTACCTGTATAAATAATTAAAAAAAAAAAACAAATACAAGTATATAAAATAATTGTACTATTTGTTAGCTTCACGCTGTATTCCGCATATAGTACATAAAAAGACAGAGGTGCCACCGCGCCACGATGGCCTTAAGTTTCGATATAATTTAGTTAATTTTATTTAATCACGGAGATAATGCCGCAGGAAAAAGCTAGTAATATAAACAAAAATCCTTACCTCCTTTTCCTTCTTAGATAGTTTATCTTGCAAAACTTCTTGTTGAATTTCAAATTGCTTCTTCAGTTGTTCTTTTAGTTTTCTGTTCGCTTCCGCTTGAATATCTAAGCTCTGAAAAATTAAAACAAAATATTAATCTATATACCTATGTACGTGTAAACGCGAGGATTGCAGCTTCGATTCCCACAAACAAGTGGCTGAACGGAGTATCTTTACACTAGATTGAATTTCCTGTATATCATCGTCTTTATAGTAAGATACCTCACAATTCAAATCATCTACTGGCTACCAAGACTTCATAACTGATTGATTTGATACAAAAAACACGATAAATTATTTTATTTTTTAATTATTTCATTTAGTTACTTCTTAACAGATTATAGTAAAAGTGATTGAAACATCAAGTTTTCATGAATATATAATTCACTATTAAAAAATACGCGATTAATCCTATTTAAAATAGTTTCTCAGAATTAATTAGATTAATTAGAAATTATTATTTCATAGTTACCTTTTTCTGATATTGCTTTTCCTTCTCTAGCCGCTCCTTCTTTATAACTTCGTCTACTTTAGCTTCAATTATTGCTTTTTCATCGTGACCTAAAAATAAAAATACAAAAATACTAATTTGTACAAAATTATATTTGTATTTTTTTTTCTTTTTCAATCTGTATCATGCACATAGTAAGGTAGGCTGAGGGAACCTGAGAACCTAGTTTTAAGTTAATCCGTTCTCATTAAGAAATTTCCATTCCCGTCTTTCCTGAGCGTGCAATAACACTTTTAAAATGTAAAAAATAGAAAAATATTTAAAACATACAAATTTTAAAATAGCGGGTATCAAACCCATAATTTCTCTTTACCATTATTTATCGCCAATTAAGCGATACGTTCTAATCAAGTTACGACGAAATCTTTATAAGCTTGTTACTTTTTTTCTTTCAGCTTCAAGCTGTAGCACGTATGTAGCAAGGCAGGCAAAGGTACCCTAGTGTCAAGACACTCTATTCCCCACGCACCGCCCATATTTCTATATTATTTATTTTGTTTAAATAAAATCTTTACTCACATTCAATAGCTCTATTAATTTTTAATTCTCTCAACGTTTGCAATTCAGCTATTTCATTTTGTAGATATTGGATCTAAAAACATAAGCATTTATTAATATGATTATTTCTTGAATAATATTTAAAATAAATAAATAAATTATAATAATACAATAACTATTAGTTAACTACACCATACAATTCAAATAATGGGCATTATAATTTTTATATAATGTTAATATGTTACAATAATTACTGCTTTTGAATAAAAAACAATCTTATTTTACTCATTTTGAGTGATTATTTTTAAGAAATAACAACAAAACAATATTGAAAATAAAAACAAAACAACATATCCTAAATTTAAACAAAGCACAGTACGAGTCATAGCCACCCTGAACTTAGCTGTAGATTACTGCACACATTTGACTATAGGATATTTATTACCGTTGATTATTTGGCACCAGAGTGAACAACGCGCATAAGTTAACAAAGCCTAACTTCAGGGCAGCCACAAGTCGTCGACCGTACCGTAAATACTAATAGACAAAATAAATAAGTGAATTAGAAAAAAAAAATACCTGTTTCAATGTATAAATAAGCAATAAATCCGTATCCCCGCGTATTTCCAACTGTCGGGCACTAAGATCGACACCGGGGAATAGCATTTGCAATTCATCTTTGTACGCCGAACGGGCTGTTTCTACCTGGAAAATAGTTTTGTTTTGTTTTCATTTATTTATGTCTCATAAAACAAAAAAAAGGTATAGAATACATAATTATAATATATATGGAGCATGGATGCAGCTGCGCCACGACGGCCTTAATAAATCAGCTTCACGCTGCATCCCGCGCACAGCAGGGTAGGCAGAGGGAACCTAGTGTTAACACACTCCATTCCCCACTTTCTGCCGAATTCTGGAGGCATTGCGTGTTGAGTGGCAGAACTCAACGCCGCGCTTAACCTCGACACCAGAGCGAAGAAATGGAAATATAAATTTAGGTAAATATTTCATCTCCTCAAGTGGAGATCGAACCCAGAACCAGTCTGTTTTACAGTCACACTTCGTGCCGCTGCGCCACGACTGGCCTCAACGACGATGACGACGGCCTTTATATAAATAAACCCACCTTATTCCAATATCTATCGCTCAAAACAGCTTTTTCTTGGCATTCCTTATAATTGTCTTGGGCTTGTTTCAAATCTGATCTAAACTGTTTTATATATCTGTTTGTAGCTGCGACACTTTCTGGTGGAGCCTGGACACCCGCCTTTATCATACGATCTAGCGTATCTAAAAAAATACGTATTTTTTTTAGATTGTATATGATTGTAAATAAACTCTTAAATCGGATTAATCATGTATTCTAATCGTTTTATACATTTATGGAAACTAAACTGAATATACGAGACTGATCCGTACAAGAGATTAATGTAACATGTGTGTAAAAATTTTAAATATCAAAGATCATATTATGTTTTTCTTGTTTCTTTATAGCTTCACGCTTTAGCAGTGTATGCAGAGGTAATCTAGAGTTAATACATTCAGTTTCCATTTAGTGGTGAGAGTCAAGTCGCTTTGTCTCGTTACCAGAGGGAGGAAACATATTAATTATTTAATTCCCTCAAGTAGGAACGTAACCCACAATCTATCGCATGTACAGTCGCACGATGGTACTATTATACATATTAGTACATATTAGTTCTATAAGTGAACTACTATTCACTTATAAAACTAATATGTTCATACATACCAATTGCAATTTTAGCTTTTGCTGAAGCGTCTTGAGCCTTTTTAATGGTGGAATCACGTTCCTTGTGCGCTCCTTGCAAACTTGCAAAGTGCTTCTTGTCTAGATCGTCTAAAGGTGATTCTACTATCTGTCAAATCAAAAGATATAAATGATTTATAGTATTTATTTATGCACTACAGTAGAATCGATGAGTCGTGGCCGCTCTGTCGTTAGACTTACTAAAATGTAGCGTTTTGTTCACGAAGGAACATAATAATCGAAAGTGAGAAAAATTCTAAAATCATATCAGCGCAGCCATCAGCAGCTAACTTCAAAGCAGCCACGCCATGTCGATAAGACTATAATTGATCGACGTATATAAGACTATTTTACAACAGAAAATTAATAAAAAAGTGTTTAGTTTATAATATCAAAAGCTTTTTTTTTATTTCACGCTGTTAGAAGTGAATAAATAGAAGTAACCAAGACGCACTGTCTTCTTTTCAAAGCATTGTGGTAATTGACAGAACTGAATACCGCATTTTCGTCATATTTGACCAGAGCGAGCAAACTAAAATAAAATATATCACCAAATGGGAAATGAACCCACGACCGTCGCTAATATAATTTACATAGTAATAAATAATTTAACTACCTTATACAAAGCTTTGTTATATTCAGCGCAATGTTGTGTCGCCTTTTTATAATTCTCTACAGCGATTTTAGTATTTTCGTGCATATCGTGTTCTAATTCGACCATGTCCTTTGTTATTTTTATTGTTGCCGGTGTTTGGGGTTCGCATTTCTCTGTTTGGACGAGTGTAGCTGCAAAAAATATATTAAAAATATAATTTTATTCTAAAAAATATCCTGAGGCCCTTGTGGTGCAGTGGGATAGGGTGACTGTAAAGTTATAGGTTGTGTCTTTGGCTCGGTCTGGTTGTGGGTTCAATTAGGAGCCCAAAGGAGGAATGAATTATTTTGCATCGTGCTGCTAATAATAAAGCGCAGCTTTGATTTCCACCACTTAAGACGCAAAAATAGGGTAGTGTGTGGAGAACAGTGTTTCTTAACACTAGTTTCCCTCTGCCTACCATACGGATTACAATGTTACATACTGGATACAGCGTAAAGCTAAAAAAATATTTTAAAGTAACGGTTAGTCGCAGTTTATGCTTAAAGAAAATTGTTACTTTAAGGTTAAATATTCATAATCCGTCTAATGTAATATAGCAACTTAAACAGTAAAAATTATAAAAAAAAATGTTTTGTTTTTATACAGGTGGTTTTATATTGCACAATAATATTGGGCGTAAATGCTGGGCCTTAAGGTCTTTAAACTACAAAGTTTAATATGTGTAATAAGACTACAATTTATATACTTATAAGGCATCTTATGAAATGAAACCTAATATGAAAATTTAGTAGTAATTTTAACCTAAATATATTTTTATGGAAAAAATTAAATTAATAAAAATTTGAGGCCGCCGTGACGTATGGACACAAGCGTGTTTCAGTTCTGGGTTCGAATCCTACTCGGGGGACATTAATTATATTTATATTTTAATATTTTTATTTCTTCGCTAACAAAACAAATGTCAAGAATTCGTCTTAAAGTGGGAAACAGAATTGTTTTGATGGGGAACGAAGTGTCTTAACAACAACAATGTAACGTTATTAATATAGCCTATTATAGGCTTCCTCAACAAATGTACTATGAAAATTAAACAGAATTATTTAAATTTAAACCAAAAAATATATATATTTGTGAGATTTGAGTGTTCATCCCAACAAACTCTTCAGCTTTATAATAGTAGCACAGAAGTAAAGATTGATAATTATAATACAATATTCATAATATTAACGTCCAAATACCTGGTGTTTCAACTTCAGGTGTACCCAGTTTCTTCTCTTCAACATATAATGGCTCAAATGTAGGCGGTGGTACTGTTAGAATGATATGAGTTCTATGTTAAATTAATATACAAATTTAAATTATATATTAAATGAATATATGTATGGATAAATAATTTTTGAGTGGGTAGAACTGAAAAATATTATCTAAAATAAAATATATATAACTAACTGAGTTCAGTACAGTCGGCGAGTCGTGGCCGCCCTGAAGGTAGCTGTAGATGACTGCGCAGATTTAATTTTAGCATTTTACATATGATTATTTTCTTCCCAAATTAACAATAGGCAAAAATTCAAAAAGTCTAACTTCAGCATGACTCATAAACTATACTGTAACTGACATTGCATAGGTAAAAGCTGAATTATAACAGCTAAGTTACCGAGATCTGTACAAAGTATTAAAAGCAAGGACTATTAGAATTTAAAAAAAATATATAAATAAATATTAAACAAGAAGATATGATAACCTTCAAGGTGAAACTTTAACGCCACCGTGTCGCGGCGGCACAGCGTCTAACTGTAGACGTGACAGTATTGAATTCAATTTACATCAACTCAACCAGAAGTGAACTATTTTCATTTCCTCGGTCTAGCAATAAGATAAAGTGTTGCGTTAAAGTCCCTCACATAACACGTAACGCCTTGGGCGGAGCCTAAATTAGTGTATCAACAGTAGGTTCCCTCTCTCTACCTTGCTGAATGTGACATACAGCATACGAAAGTATTAAAGTTAATTTTTTAAATATTCTAGCGACTCAGACTCATAACACCTTACCTTTGCCCTTAGGTTTTTCCTGAACAAATTTATTATTTGGAGCTGCATGCAAAAAATATTAAAAATATAAACTTTTTAAACATTAAATAACAATATGTATATTTCCTTGACTGTAATGTATATATTCTTGGTAAGTTATTAATAATCTTTATATACAGTATGTTCGACAAATTTTGGCTGCTCTGAAGTTACTGTAGATGGCTGTACAGATTTTATTTTATTATATATTTATTATTTTATTATATATTGATTAATTACGTAAAGTACAATACGTAAAATATTCATTAAACCTAACATGACCATGACTCGTCAATCGTACTGTAAATTTACTTATAATAAGTTGTATAATAACAAATTACTTACATTCATAGGTTTTTTTAGCGAAACAATCAGCCGCATCTTTCTCTATATCTTGTTCTGATCTTTGTTGAAAATCTAATGGAGATACACCTTCCTACAATATAACATTAATACAATATTAATTATAAAAACAAATGTTTAGTTAAAGATATTATTTAAAAATATATATATATATATTGTTGGTTAAATAAAAAAGTTAAAATATTTGTTTTAGAGTATAGACTCAAATTTTACAATATGAGCATTTAATTTTTTTTTTACTGAAAGATTAAATAAATAAATATTATGCTATGTCTTGTTGTCATATTTCTAAATATGTCATTCTTCTACACAAATTATGATTACAAATAAAAGTCAAGTAAAAAGAATATTAATCTCTTAATATTTGCCTATGACTATCTTATCAACTCATGTTTAAATTTTAAATATAATAATATAAATAAGCTATAAGAAATATAATAAGTTATATGTATCAAAAGAGTTCCAGCAGTGTCTGCAACTTGCAACCCCAATGTAGGCTTACTTAATTTTTGTTTTTTTTTTCAAATTGCAGTTGCCATATAGAAAGAGAAAACCTAGTACCAAAACACTGATGTAATAACCCACCATGAGGCTATCAATAAACGCCAATTAAAAAAAAAGAAGTTATTTTACTCTAAACAAGGAAATAAAAAACTTCTAACTACTGAGAATTTGTAAAAATCTCCCTTACAGTGGTGCTAACAACATAAATAAGTTGTGGACAATTGGCTTAGTGGTCAGTTAGGTTCAAAACCCATTATGATAAAATTTTTGTTTCTACAAAATGTTTCTTTTCTTTTCTAAGTGTAGTGTGTGTGTGTGTGTGTTTCTAATAACACTTGTGTAAAACAAACAAAAAATGTAAAAAAAAATTGCTAACCTTCCCAAATAGAAAATCACTGACAGACGTTGAAGCTTTGCTCAATTGATTGGTAGTGAATTTCCAATATGAGGTATTCTCTTGATATACAAGAGCAATGAAGTCGTTGGCCCATGGTGCGTTCGATTGTAACCAATTACGAGTGTCTGGACTTGATCTGGAAATAATTCATTACATTAATATATTTTTATGGAAAAAGTAATTAATATGATGACATCCATTAAATACGTCCCATCCAATTTAGGATACATTGTGTGTTGAGTGGTGGAATTCAACATCATGCATTATCTGAATAACTATGTAATAATTAGTATAGCTGGTTTCCAAAAAGTGCAGGTTCAAATCCCACTACATTAGAATTCTTATACATTTTCTAATTTCATTTTCTCGTGTTTGACTGTAAACATGACATTTGTAAGTTTGAACCTACTGCCTTATAGGGAATTGTTATTTTTTATTTTCTCCCTTTGAAATGACAGTGTTACGTTGGATTTTGCAACTCACCTAATAATCTCTCAAAATGGCAGACAGTAGACAACAGAGAATGTTGACACTAAGTTATCTATGCCTATCCTGATGATTGTCTGTGCATATGACAAATGTGAAAATATATTATATATCTCAGAAGCAGCTTAACTAATTTTCACTTTTATATTTAGATAAATACACAATATATAAGTAAAAGATATATAACTTTACTTTCTCATTGCAGCAGAAGATATAAAAAACAATGTTTTTAATATATAAGAACAAAATTCATACTTAGCATAGACTACAGCTGCACCAGTAAGGACAGTCGCACCAATGGTTCCCCATAATAATTTACGAGATTTAGGTTTTTGTTTAGGTTTCTCTGATTCATATTGTGCATATCGGCGTCGTGGCGCCCTCATTACTATTAATGCGGCGCATGATCCATCTCCTATTTGTTTTCTGACCTGTAAATATTCATTATTATGCTGGATACAGTGTACAGCTAAAGAAAGTATTGATAATAATATATTCAATAGCACTAAGAAACTGAACTACTCCAAATGAATTCATACAAATCATTTTTAAGCATATTCCCAAATTAAATATATTTTTCTTAATTTGATTAAAAATTTTAGGTCATTTCAGTTTATCTTTCTATTTAATTAAATAATTGGATTATTTTTTTTCTTATTTCTCATCAACAACTAGATTTTTTTTATTTCGGCAAATTCTTTAATGTAGTTTTTCTAAATTTCATCTGTTTGTCATTGACCATTAATCTCTAAATAATATAGAGGTTATATACAAAAATGACGTCCGCCGATTGTTATGTAAGGGACAACAATAACAAACTTTGCTAATGTTACTCAAATAATATAAGAAATTAAACATTCAAAATAATTAATTTAAATGTAAATACAACTAAAACATGCACTTAATACAAATAAAAGTCAAAACATACATAAGAAACAAAAGTATCCTATAATAATTTAAAGTATACAACTTTATTATAAATTAAAAGTCCAGTCTCACTATTTTAATACTTTAAAAATGGTACTTACTAAAACTAAATTAGGGTTTGTTAAATGGTTTGTAAATCTATACATTTTCAGCAGTCAATCTCTTCCACTCGGGCTGTCAAAAGCGAGGACTATTCAACGGCCATAAACAAAATATCACTGAACTAGTGTTGCTAACATACATATAATTATATCTATCATATTTCACTACAGCCTGCTACGATATTATTTTAATATGCCGTCTTAATAAAATTAATTTATCTGTTTATTCTACTATCGCACCATAATTTTTATTTTTAGTTTTACTTTCACATTGATCTTTAACAGTATAATGCACATAAAATTTTTAGTTCTATTTTCTAGTTACGGTACGGTATCATGTCTTCGATACAGTTGAGTCTAAATTATTTGTTTTACAACACACGGAAGAAATTGATCCGTAAAAAAGAACTAATAAAAAGTTATTGATTAAATTAAATTGTAAATAATTCAGTCTGTGCAAAAGTGACAGTGATAGAAAAATCAGAGAGAAACTTAAATAAATGTCAATGTGAAATAACAATTTAAAATATAAATAGTACCTTAATTAATTTTCAATTTCCAGGCAAAATGTTTCGATACGCAACATCAGGTTTATATACAACATTTTTATATATACATATTTTATATTTCATATCCTTTTTGTTTATAACCAAAAAATACCTATAAGGCTGTATTGATTTAAGGTTATTTGTTTCAGCGTTTCGAAGCATAAGACCTTTAACGATACCTTATTATAATGCTGCTAGAATTATAAATGAGGCTCCAAAGTGCTTTTCCACTCTAAACTCTTCCAGTATTTTGGCAAAGAGGAAGTATGAAAGAAATTCTTTAATAAATAACACACAAATATTAGATATTTCAAAACATTTAATAGTCCCTGTAAGAACAGTGACTAAATTTAGTTTAAAACGAGGCAAAAGGAAGACTGTTAAAGCAGCTGTTAAGAGATTCTTTAGATTGCACTGGGGTGGTTGGATCAGGACGAAAATTGGTCGTCACAAGAAACTATGGAAGAAATCTGCTCCAAATAAGCGACGTCTAAGGCAACATGTATTCTGCAATTCCACTCAATCAAAGTTGTTAGATAAAATGGTAACAAGCTTCTGGAGAAAACCTAAGCACTATGTTGATGACCCATATGCCCCATACCATACTCGAGAAGAATATCATGTAACAAGAAAGAAGCCAAGAGATTTTAATTAAATAATAATTATTAACACAATCAAAACATAGATAATAAAGTTTTAGTTATCATAATTTGTTTCTCATATTATTTAATAATATACCTTCCTTTAAGTTTATAAAAGTGACCTCTGACAAATTATTAGTATTTATTCCTCCCTTGGCTCGCTTTACTTATATAAAAAATATGAGGGACCACAAACAATTATTTTTTAATCATAGCTCTGCTTTCTTATCCATAATATTCTTGACTTAGTTGTGATTTTAAGAATATTAACAAAATATAATATATATCTATATTAGGCCAGTCGTGGTGCAGGGGCACAAAGTGTGACTATAAAATCGCCTAGTTGTGGGTTCGATCCCCCACTCGAGGAAATGAAATATTTATTTACATTTATAATGTAACTCCGTCACTCTAGTGTGGAGGCAAACCGCGGCGTTGAGTTCTGCCACTCAACACGCAATGCCTCCAGAACTCGGCGGAAAATGGGGAACGCTGAGTCTTAACACTAGGTTCCCTCTGCCTACCATGCTGTGTGCTGGATACAGTGTGAAAATGATTTAATTTTGATTTATAGTAGGTATAGAATAATCTGTCAGGACAAACAAGTAGTATACGTAAAAACCATATAAGAGCGCATTGTTTTACAGTTCCCCAAAGTAGTTTGTGGGTTCTGTGAATAGCATCCACAAAATCATTGTACTATGATGAGATTTAAGGTGCCCAGGGCACCCAACAAAAGAAATAAAAAATGAACAAGTTTTTTTTTTGTTTTTACCAACAATACTTGCACAATTCAAGATATATTTTTACAATAAAAAACTGTGTGATATTTATATTTCTTAATTTCCATCTTATGGATGCACACTCAAACATACATTACTATCAATTTTTGTTTGAATTTTTCGTTCAGTTCGAATCAGCTTCGGGCATAATATTATTAAATTCATATATCAGAACGGGGAGCGAAGAGGGAACCTAGTGTTAAGACACCCTGTTCCCCACTTTCCGTAGAATTTGGGAGGCATTGCGTGTTGCCGCCACTCAACACGCAATACCTCCCAAATTCTACGGAAAGTGGGGATCTCTGTGGGAAACTCAAAGCCGCTCTTTGCCTCGACACCAGAGCGAAGAAATATAAATTTAAATAAATATTTCATTTCCTCGAGTGGGGATCGAACCAAGAACCGTCGCGTTACAGTCACATCCTTGTGCCCCACGACGGCATATCATAAATACTTATATCACGTCGAATTGTAGTCAGAGATGGTGATCACTGGTTTGTACGTATTCGGGTGTCAAACTCAACCGATAAGTGATGGCGACAAATAAATATTGATATTCTAGTCTATTTAAGAAATATAAACGTCAGTCAGTATACTCGACTGAGCCACCGCTCCCAACTTGACCCTAACTAATATTTAAATTGCTTATTTTTTTTGCCAAAACCAGAACTAACAAAATAATGTATCTACTAACACAAACCAGGAGCCGTTTACCTTAACTGTACATTTTTTTTACTTTAATGGAAAAAAAGTTGACGCGTTTGTATTATATAGAAAAATCTTAAAAATTACTACAGGAAGCAAAAAGGTTAAGAAAATAGTAGTACCTACTACTGCCTAATAAAATTAAATACTATTTTTATCCAGCTAGATATACTCGTATGCCAGTTTATATTTGCACACGACTGTGTCAAGTGTTTCAAGTGCACAAAAGCACAGAAAAGTTTTTGTTAATGTCTGGTATATGGTTTTTCCCATGATTTTGAGGAGAGATGAGATCTGATGGTCCCAGCCTCTTCGTGTTTCATATGGCAGCCTTTCCTAGTTGCATTTCTCTTGCATTATTTTCGCTAATATTTTAACATACTACATTTAGTACCCAAGCTAATCAAACTATAGCTACTACAGTCTATCTGTGAACCTATATTTTTACCAGAGGCACGTTAAAGACAGGCCTTGTTTTGTTGGTTGCACTAAAATTTAAGCAATAGTTCCAGACGCATGGTGCATTTTATTTGATCTATCTCATCTAATAATTTCTACAAAAAAAAATCTGCTTCACGCTGTATCCCGCACACAGCAGGGTAGGCAAAGGGAACCTAGTGTTAAGACACTCCGTTCCCCACTTTCTGCCGTATTCTGGAGGAATTGGGTGTTGAGTGGTAGAACTCAACGGCGCGCTTTGCCTCGACACCAGAGCGAGGAAATGAAAATATAAATTTAAGTAAATATTTCATCTCCTCCAGCGGGGATCGAACCTCATAACCAGTCGATTTTACAGTCACACTTTGTGCCCCTGCGCCGCGACTGGCCTTTAAGTCTGAAATATTGAACTGAAAATTAAAAAGTTAAAAAACTGAAAGTTTTTAGTTAAAATGAAACGAGCAAGAATGTTCACAATAGTTTATTTTACGTAAACACATTCATTCAGTATTTTGAAGTAAATTTAATTTCTTCTTTAACTTAATTTTTTTTATTATACAAAACAGTATTACTCACAGATGAAAAATTGATAATAAATATAAAAAGAAACATTATTGCACCACCAATATATTTATTTTTTAATTTCGAAATGTTTTTAATTTTTTTATATGTAACAACAAAAAATAATAAAGGACATGGGAAATATAACGTTTTAAAATAATATGTCTTTTTCACGGCAGTGTACCATTGGGGAAGAGCAGAAATCTATATTATTTTTCCTTCAAAAATAAAATATATTTTATAACTTGCACACGTCTTAAAACCTCACATAAATTATTAAATACTATTTATTAGTTATTATCTGTAGAGAGGAAAACACAAATATACTACAAAGTATAATATTATAATTCAAAACTGTTTAGTATTTAAAATGCTAACAGATTAAAATAGGATTTAAGATCCATAATTATTTATTTTATAAACATCAATAATTCTAGTATAGTCTATTTCACAACATTTGAATTCTAAAATCGCTAATAATTTACACAATAGTAGGTAAATATGTAGAATTACGTTAAACTTGATGTGTAAAAATTATTTAGTAACAAATTTCGCTTGAAAAGGAAAACTTGTAAGGGTAGGAAATTAGTGGCCATTTTAATATTATATAGTCGAATGATTTTAAAAGTATAGTAAAAAAAAAAACAAAAACAAATAGGTTTTAAAACAGATAATATTTTAAATTCTTAATTATATACACAAGAACAAAATATATCGTTGTACACATCAGCAAAACAATCTAAAATCAAAAATTCAAATACATTATACTAAGCCTTACGAAAATCAATTTTCATTTAATATCTACTTAAAAAAATAAGCTAAATCTTTGCAAAAAAGTTGTCAAAATAAATATAAGTTATAAAAAAATTAAATGTCTCTTTAGTATTATTATTGCACATAGCTTCACAAGTGAAGTGGACGTAATTACGATAATATTATAACAGTTAGATAAGTTTAAATAATTCGACTAGCATCATAATACTTTCTGCTTAAAAAATCAATTGACAACTTAATTCGTAATTTATATGTAAAACAAAAACAATATCTTATTCATTATAAGAGTAAATCTATGAAATAAAGCTGGTTATACACAAGAATATAGCATCAAAGGCCACGTAAAATATGTATAACATGATAATATATCATGTTAAATAAGTTAATTGATCGATAATTATATTACGACTCGTTAAAATATTCTGGTACAAGTAAAAAAATGGTATTAAATTAGTCGAGTTTTTATAAATTCTAAATAAATAATAGATATTCATAATATCATTATATACAGATAAATAATATATACATAGATAAAGAGTAAAAAATGAATATAATCTGTTCTAATTTAAAAGTTATTTTTAAAAGTCGCCGGTCATATTTATATTATACAGAGTTTAAAATAGAAATCTCGCGAAGTAACACTAAATCACAGTCTATATTAAATACGTCAACATTTATCTAAGATTTAAACGTCAAAACGACGAATAGATTAAATAAATACATCTTATAAAGTCTAGATCTGATTGAGATATATAAGATATTGCTCATAAAAAAGTTACATACAGATTATATATAGATTTTTTTACTTTCACGCCGTATCCCCCATACAGCAGAGCAGGCAGAACACCTAGTGTAAGTACACTCCGTTCTTCACTTTCGTCCACTTATCGAGACGAAACTTAGCCCGCGGTTTTTTTTTGTTACCAGAGCAAAGAAATAAAAATAATTAATTCCACTCAGTGGTCATCGAACCAGCTACTGTCGCATTTACAGTCAAGAAACTACCGTTGCGTCACGATGGCCTTTCGAAAAGAAATATGGAAGAACTATATAAACATGTTAATATATTTTTTCTCTATATCTATATATAAATATAAAGTTTACTTTTCTCAATCAGACACGATAAGTTCTAAAGTACTAAGTAGGTCCATTCTAACAGTATGTAGGTATTAGGTAATAATTTGAAGAAACACTAAACATTTAAGAATGTCCGTTAATGTCTCGCGCTAGTCAATCGATTTGGACGGTTTCACTTTGTCCTTTTTGTCCGAACTGCTTTGGCTGCTCCTGGAAATATAAATATATATTTTTTTAATGATAATCCGTATTCAATTATTTTTATTTCCTCGCTCTGGTAAGAAGGCAAACCACGGCGTTGAGTTCTAATTCAACACGAAATGTCTCAAAAATTAGGCGGTGAGTGGAGAACAGAGCTCTCTACATATTCGGTATACGCGTATAGTATAACTATGGCAAAAATAATACTTATATTGAATTATACTATTATTTTTGCCATATTCTTTCTGTATTCTTAACAAATAAAATCAATCATTTTCTATCATACTAAAATATTAGTAATATTATAAAAGCAAGACCATAAATTAATAATAATTAAAATAGTAACGAAATATAAAACATTAATATTCGTATTGAATAACATCAAAATTATTTGAATTATACACAAATACACACCAATACAAGTATATCTATGTTTAGCGTTAGTAAACTATAAAAAAAAACACTTACCAGTTAAAACTTAACCGTCACAACATATGGCATAACCTGTAAATTTATATGAATTATAATTACATATAATGAACATAGTACATTAAAACTTTCATGACGTCACGTCAACGTCAACGTAAAGTCACGCTGTGACGACTAGAAAGAATGTGCTTTGGGTTTCACCCGCAGTGTCTAAATTCCGGCGATAGAGAACCGAGTGTTTTGACACTTTACTTTCTCCACCTATTTTAAGTTAATTAAGTCAAGTAAATAAAATATATAAGTTTACTGTACAAGTCTCTTAACAGACACAAGGTACCAGGCCAGATTTGCTCTGCCTACCCTGTTATATGCGGAATATAGCTAGAACCTAAAAAAAATAGTAGAGTGCGAGTCCATCTCTCCCTCCGACGGCTCTATACCAATGTCATGAATAGAGGTCAACAGGAACGTGCTTCATAAAAATTAATCGTTTGGATTTTTTAAGTTGTTTATATCATAAGTTGTTACTTTTTATCAAATTTCATAACTGTTAGTTTACAGAAACAGGTATTTATGTTGTTAGCAGCTCTATAGTAACATTTTTACAAATTTAGCTACCCAAAGGTAATAATGACTTAGTTGCTCAGAGCGCTTGAACAGTTCCCATAGAGGCGCGGGTTCCAATCCCGCTACGTTCGAATTTTTAAACGTTTTCTTAATAAGCTTTTTTTTTAAAGTGTGAAATAACACTTTAAAAAACGTTAAAAATATTTCCAAAGATTTTTCCTTAGTGTTCCGTACTTCAAAAGGTTTACCAAATGTTAAAGTGAACACTAACCGTCCTTTGTGCTTAGACGTCTTGAGCACAGGAGGGCCCGCCGCGCTCGGCGTCGTCTCGTCGCGCGTCTCTTTGCTTGGCGCGTAGAGGGATCTGGAGAAAACTTCCCGTTCACATCGATTATGTTGCTTTATTGTATGTTTATTTTTTGCTATTTAGTGCTATTTAGTTTTATGGGTCATTCAAGTATTTCATTTTATTAATATTTAGATACGCAATATGTAGATAATTCCGCGGGGATTAGGGAACGGAGTGTCTTAACACTAGGTTCTCTCTGCTTATTGTTGTATCCAGCATATAGGGCGCTATATGCGGGATACCCCTGCGATCACGAACCCTTTAGAACCCTGTCCACTTTTCCCACATTATCAAAAATAAGTAAAATGATAGTAATATGTACTTGAATAGCCCGTACATTAGTGCTTTAGACATTTTGTTAGGTAAGTTAGGTTCTGTTAGTTAAAATAAACTTTTATATAAACATAAAATTTAATAAATGGTCTCTAGAAGCGAATTTTAAAGCAGTTACTACACTGAGTTCAAATTGCACTCGTTTAATAAACATGTTGCAGAATTGGGTGTCCACACCACCTAATACAGTAACTGGCAAAAATATGTTAAATGAATTCTTAACGACATATCTAATTTCGTTTAATTTAATGACATAATCGCATTTATTTGTAGCGAAAACAAATATTTCTCTATCTAATAAACATTATTTACAAGCTCATTTGGTTAAAAAAGATTTAACTACATGAAGATATAAAAAAGAACAAATAAGCAAACACACAGACAAACAAACCAATGAAAAATACATGAATAACCTACCTCGTAAGTTTGCTCCTCGCCGGCCTCTGGAAGGTGCCGCTCTTGCCGCGCCGCAGCGAGTGGAAGGAGGTCTTGATGGGTTTGACGAGCGCGGCGCTGTCCGCCGCCGGACGCGCGCAGTTTAACGTCGTCACCGTCAACTCTACGTCTTTAATTGGCTCATTTGATGCTGCAAATTGTATTTTTTGCGCTTCCATTACACTCTTTTTTTATAGTTTTTTACAGTTTCTTATTTATTTATTTTTTATGGGAAAGAACAAGGCAAATGAGCGTTCGGGTCACCTGACGGTAAGTGATTACCACCGCCCATGACCCCGTGCAACACCAGAGGAGCTACAGGTGCGTTGCCGGCCGACAAGGTGTGTTGGGCGCCGGAGCCCGGCATTACTTGATACGAAACGCAGTGGTATAAAGCCACTACTTTACGCTGGTTTTAAATGCCGGGGGTGGTATTGATCCGGTCGAGTGTACCCATGCGTGTTGCAATTGCTGGCGACGTGACTCTACCGTATACGTACTTTAGTCGCCTCTTACGACACCACCAGTACCAGGATGATCCTATTCTAGACCGAGATCACACGGCAAAAACGCTGTATCCCGCACATGCACATGAATATGATTATTACTAGTATTAACACACATCGTTCCCTTAAAGATACTATACCGTTTCCCGTTTTCTGTCGATATTTTAGGCATTGCGTGTTAAATGGCGGGACAGAGGAAATTATAATATTAAATATTTTATTTCCCCGAGTGGGAATCGAACCTAAAGTTGCACGTTTGTGCCAAAATAAGATAAACAAAACAAACCTGTAAATTCCTCAATAGGTTTATCAATAGTGTCGTGGTCGATCCAAGTTAAACCCATTTCAACTTTTTCCGCTAAGTCTTGCCATCGTTGTCTATTTTCCATAGTTCCCGTATACAGCGGTTGTATCCACGGGAACGTGTCCGACAGCACTTTGTACAATGGTAAACATATCATATCTATAAAACCTACTTGCATTTGGGGTAATTCGTCTTTTTTTTCTCTGAAATAATAAATTGAAATTAACTTCACTCTATATTCGCACACATCAGGGTAGGCAGAGGGAACCTAGTGTTAAGATACTCCCTTCCTTAACACTAGGTCCCACTTATATATTCCACTTAATGCTGTAAAGTTTCATCTAAATTAGTTCAGTAGCTTTTGCGTGGAGGTGGTCCATATATGTATATATCTATCTGTCCTTTAAAATTGACTTGCCAAATAAAAGAAATAGGTATTTCAACTTAAAGTGTTTAATGATCATGTTTTATACTTCGCTAAAAGTGGAAACGGAGTTTCTTAACACTAGATTCTCCTTAATCCTGCTGTACCATACCTGTCCATCATAGCTATAGGTTGTTGGTTCAGCTGCAATTTCTCCAAGTCTCCCTGATCGAAGAATTCATCAGCTACCAATTTGGCCACTTTATGTTGTACCTCCCAGGGTTTCGCTATTGCTGACACATCGCATGCTGTCATCATCATGCCGCATAGCACTGGACGAAAATAAAATATTAATAATAGTAATAATTGATCATAATCTACAACCACTAAGACGAGGCTATTTATAATCATAAAGTCATTGTTGGAGCTCTTTTAATAATAATAATAATACTTTATTGCACTAAAAAACGAAAAAAAAGACAATATAATAACAGTTACTAATATTTACAAAAAAGACAACAAATTGTGCAATGGCGGCCTTATCACTAAAAGCGATTTCTTACAGGCAACCATTTGAGGCCGGTCGTGGCGCAGCGGCACGAGATGTGACTACACAAACCGACTGGTTGTGGGTTCGATCCCCACTCGAGGAGGATATCTACTTAAATTTATATTTCCATTTCTTCGCTCTGGTGTCGAGGTTAAGCGCTGCGTTGAATTCTGCCACTCAACACGCAATGTCTCCAGAATTCGGCAGAAAGTGAGGAACGGAGTGTCTTAACACTAGGTTCCCTCTGCCTACCCTGCTGTGTGCGGGATACAGCGTGAAGCTAATTTAATTAATTTATTTTATTTAACCATTTGAAAGAATTTATTACATAAAAGACAGCAGAAAGGTGCAAAAAGCAATCTTTTATTTCCATTTTAATTTGTAATTTAAAAAAGGTTAATAAAAAAAGCCTCATAACATTTGATACTGACATTCCTTCTTTTCCTGACTTTGCCAATCGAATTCACCATTTTCAACTAATTCTAGAAACTTCGATTTCTTCTTGAAATACATAGCTAGGTCCGTTGACAATATTGCCGTTTCCACAACGCGCATTACATCTTTGTAATCGCATGGGGATAATGCCTGAAATTATATAAGTAAGAGATTTAAATTATGGATCTTAATTTAATATTTAAACAGTATTTCTTTTAATTTATAACATGCAATGCCTAATAGCATGTATTTCATGTATTTCATGTGTATTTCTTTCAATTTATTCATTAATTCTTTTTCTGTAAATCTTTTAATTTATAAAATATTTATTTGTAAAATGTCGTAAGCGCTTTATAAATAAATAGTGTGGAATTGTGGCATTTCGTTTCAAGTGAGTTAAGCCATGTTTTTTACGACATTGTATTAGAAAACTTTGTTATTCATTGTTATATTATATATGCATAAGTATAAGCTATCTTCTTAAACTGTATTAAAATCTACTCAATATTATTATAAAGGGGCTAGTCATCAAGTTTTCTATTTTCCTACAAAACTCTGTAATACACAGATTAAAAATAATGCGAAAAAAAATACAATACGATTTTTGTTTATTTAAAAAAAAACAAAACTTACTTGAAATATATTATTGCTCTCGCTATTCAAAATCATGACACACTGATCGAAGTGATGATGCTCCATAGTAGACGTTGAATATAAAATGGCCAAAGGGCTTTCGGTTTTCGTTTGAAAAGCGTTATTAGTGCCTCTATGGTCTAGATCGTGGCATAGACAAGCTACTAAGAGACCCAGGATTTCTAAATCGGACATAAATCTTTCCATTTTACCGGTTTTCAACATGGCGAACATTGTCTGTGCTACGTTTAACGCGTGCCGCCAGTTGTGGTACTTGACTGGCCGGTAGTTCTTCTTTACTGATAGTATCCATCTGCATAGTACCTGTAAAGTCAATCATGGTTAAAAAGTAAAAACTCCAAACCATCTATCTATTAAACTCCTCCACTACATCTATTAAAGCCTTCTAATTAAAAATTAATTAATTAAAAAAACACTCTTTGGTTCTCGTCGAGGGTTAAAAATTAATATAATGTTTGACTTACTATGTATATATTTATGAAAATTTTGAATCCCATACTTACATCGTACGGTATGTGAAATTTCTCAACAAGATTGCACTGAAGGAACATTCGTAACGTCGCTCTACATGTATCTTCGTCGGATAAATCGAAATCTATAAATAAAATAGAACATTTTAATCATAATTATATAATTATAATATAACATTATTTTTAAAAGCGACATTTATGGGTTCGATTCCTACGCGGGGGAATTAATAATTTTCATTTCCTAGCTTTGGTACCAAAGAAAAGGAAATTAGGCGGAAAATTAAAAAAGGAGCAAGCATTATGCAAGATAAAGTGTGAAATTAAAAAAAAAACTAATAAGATATAGTATATTAAATAGATGAGTTTCAAAAAGCCTCACATCTTTGCCCTATTATATTAAAAATGTAACAAAAATTAATAAAAGACTATATGAACTTACCGTGAAACTTAAAACTATACAAATTATACACTTCAGAGGAGGGTATGACCTCTTGACATAATTTATTGGTATCTTCCGCCGACGCCGTCGCGTGGTACGACAGGCACTCTAGCGCTACCTTTAAAACAAATAATACGTTAAATATTAAATAATATATAATTTTAAAGTAGTTAAATATGTATGATCCCAGTCGTGGCGCAAGGACAAAGGAGTGTGAATGTAAACGTAACAGCTTGTGGTTCGATTCTCATTTGATTAAAATGAAATAGTGAATCTTTTAATTTCTTCGCCTTGGTTTCGAGGCAAAAGCGCAGCATGTGCAGCAACACGAAATGCTTCCAGAATTCGGCGGAAAGTGGGAAACGGAATGTCTTAACACTCTTTTGTTATGTTATTAACCTTATGAGATACATTTCCAGAACGTAATAACAATAATAATCATTGAAACAAGAGTTTTAGTATTAACTATGAATTAATTATATAAGTTATTTATATTTAATATTATATTTTAAATAAATATATTTTGCATTTAAATATAAATTACCTTTTGCTTCGCCATCAACTTGCAAGCGTTCTCATACATTTGCGTATTATGGATGCCGAGACCACAGAAAATAGCGAACGCTTCGAATATTGAAATGTCGCCGTCCGTGAACTGAGATCCGTTTTCCTACAAAAAGTCAATAATATCCTAAGTTGAAAAATGTCTCACACTACTTTAACTTTCTAGATTTTTCTTATTATTTCAATATTGGTCGTAGAAAGTAGTAGTATGGTGCATTAAATTTCAAATACAAATTTAAATTTTCAGTGGATGACAATACATAGTTGTTAGTGAAGTTTTTCAAATTCAATAAAATTTATAAATTCAAATTGATTAATATTTTCTTTGTTAATTTAAGTATAAATATTTTTTTATATCACTTGTTTATTTACGTTTAAATTATTAATCTTAATCTCAATAAAATCTAAGAGGTATTCATATATATACAAATATGCTTGCGTACAGTACGGTCGACGAGTCATGGCCTGCCTGAATAGAAATAATAGCTATTGGCTGCGCAGATTTGATATTAGGGATTATTTTAATGTTAATTTTCTTCCCGGGTAACAAATGAGCAAAGATTATAAAGCCTAACTTCGAAGAGGCCACAACTCTTTCGCCACACTGTAAATGAATAACATTTTAAAGAATAACCAAAAATATATGTAATTTCATAACCTCACCTTATTTATCAACTGCGCTACACCTATAACATCTTTGTTCGCGTTGACTATCGGCATACACAGCATGGTGCGGACGTTCGCCGCGTCGTCAGCTACGGGGTCGTCCACCACCATCCCGTTCTCTTTCCTCCAGTCATCCACATCAGATATATTTAAAGCTTTATTTGATTGAGCTACCTGTTAAAAGGTTTTTTCTTTGGTTTCACTCTGTATCCCGCGTCTAGCAGGATAGGCATAGGGTTAACTTAGTGCTTAAACACTCTGTTTTCCGACTCAACGCTGCACTTTGTCTTGTTACCAGAGCAAAGAAATGAAAATTATTCCCCTACATATACGCCCCTGAGTGCCAATCGAACCCAGAACTGTTGCTTTTACAGTTTACAGTCAGACGCTGTGCTGCTGCGCACGGGTGGTTTTAAATAAATCATTTAATATATAAAGAATAATTATTTTTTATTATTTACATAGTCTAGGTTTTGAATTCACTGTTTGAAAAATAAACTGAATTTAATTCAGTCTATTAAGAAAAATGGGTATCTATTTATTTAATAAATATTATGTGCCTGTCCTTTATCTGTCAACGCAGTTATAATCATTTTCATTACGTTCTTAGAAAGAAATGCCAACCAGCAGCTTCACGCTTTTTCCCGTATAACGGAGGGAACCTAGTGTTACACTCTGTTCCACACTTTTTGGCTACCTTTCCAGGTATTGCATGTTGAGTTGCAGAACTCAACATTGCTTTGTTTACCAAAGCGAGGAAATGAAAATAAATAAAATCAAAAGTCAGTCCCACTGCACCACGATGGCGTGAATCTTAATCTTAAAAAATATCTATTTTATTTATCAGCTTTTTTTTTTGTCTAAATCAAATTAAATTAATTAAAATTGAAGATAAAACTTTTAAATACACAATTTAATCTCAACAAGACAACATTGTGATTACAATTTAGAATCAGAACCTTATAAAGTTCTTAGCATCGTATTAAAATCTAGACTCTTAGAGTAATCTGAGATTAGGTACGCATTAAAGTTCAAGGGAAACACGCTTGCCTTTCAACTCACGACCTCTGAGGTAAAACGCCGAAAATAAATTGTGATGCAAATTTCGGTCTAACGCAATAAAATACTTATAAGATTCTTAATAAATCTTTTTTTTAGATTTGTGCTTTTTTGTTTGTGTTTGGTTATTTTTTTTATTTATTTAAGGCCGTAGTGTCGTAGGGGCACAAGAATGTAATTGTAAACGCTGCAGGTTGTAGGTTCCATTCCCACTCGAGGAAATTAATGTAAGTCGTGGGGCAGGGGCACAGTGTTACTGTAAAATCGACTGGTTGTAGGTTCGATCCCATCGAACTCGACTCGAAGAGATAAAATTTCATTTCTCGCTCTGGTGTCGAGGCAAAGCGCGGCGTTGAGTTCCGCCACTCAACACGCTATACCTCCAGAACTCGGCGGAAAGTGGGGAACGGTGTGTCTTAACACTAGGTTCCCTCTGCCTACCCTGCTGAATGCGGGATACCGAGTGAAGCAGATTTGATTTGTAATTTGATTTAGATAGAGATATATTTATCCAATTAAAATTTAATTCCTACAAAATAATTGACATTGCACAAGAAAATAACGGAAACAGACTATACAACACTCATTTCTTGAACTCGCACACTCCAAATACAAGTTATTTAACACAATAATAAGTTATAATTAAGTTAGAGCGAGTATTGCTAGCGAGTGGTTCCACAATGCTCGCTTCCCAAAGTTTGTATATAACACGACGAAATTGTGGAGTTGGTTAGTGTACAGCTAGCTGTGTAGTTTGTGAACTGTTCTTCTATGTATTTCGTTATATATAAAGTATATAACCATTGGTTGAAGTATTTTTTTTATTTAAATCATAAAATAAACAATATATTCGTGTTTTTATTACATAATAAAAAAAAACAGCTTCACGCTGTATCCCGCACACAACAGGGTAGGCAGAGGGAACCTAGTGTTAAGACACTCCGTTCCCCACTTTCTGCCTCATTTTGGAGGCATAATAATACGAGTCTCTAAAACAATTTTTATACTTTTGACTTTTGTATTTTTCAATTCACAATACAGAGTATAGTCGCTCCGTTCTTAACTTTTTATACATTTCGGCCAAATATAATTTAAGCAAATGTAATTTATAATTCACAAATGTAATTTATGAACGAAATTGGAACGAATCTCAAGACTGATCTCATACTCGAGAGCGGTCTATAAACACGCGCCTTAAAGTACATATGAGTTTATAAGGTAACAATCGCCATGTCTTGCTCACATAGTATTCCTTTCTATTTCTTTTCATTGTGATTTTAAACATTCTTTCATTAGACACGTTATAACTACGCTATAATGACGTCATTTCAAGTATCAAGTTTTCAGGCATGACACTTGAATAAATCAATTCCTTATTAACATAAATAAATTGATGAAACTCTTGAACGCATTCTCAGTTTCAAATTAAAACTTCTTTTTGTATTTGAAAAAAGAAACAACCAGAGTTTCTTATTGATTTCATGAAAAATACTATATATAGGCTATATTAAATGTCAGAAATTTTTATATTCGAAAGAGGAAAAAAATATATAAAATCGACCTTTAGTTTATTCCACATAGTATATAATACAAATCAACTTCCAAAATAGTAAAAATAATATTGAGACCAGTCGTGGCGCAGTGGCACGAGGGATGACTGTAAAATCTACTGATTGTGGGTTCAATCCCCACTCGAGGATATGAAATATTTACTTAAATTTATATTTGAGTTCTGCCACACAACACGTAATGCCTCCAGATGTCGGCAGAAAGTGGGGAACGGAGTGTCTTAACTCTAGGTTCCCTCTGCCTACCCTGTTGTGTGCGTGTAGCGGGAGGCTGACTTTTTTTCTGTTAATATACATATGCTCATAGTTTTTCAAAAATATTTTTTGTTTCCTGATAATTTTGTCAAAAGGCAATAAGAACGTTTAGATTCTAAGCTGACGACATGTAACACTTAGTTATTTAATAGTAACAGTATGTGATATACTTACTGCAAGAGCAATACAAGCTAAGGTCGATTTGATATCGTGTCGAGGAGTGAGCGTGGTTCTTGAGTGTTTTGCTCCCAGTTCGAATAGAGTATGGAATCTCGTCGGTGCGGGCGGCGGTAGAGCCGGAGCTCCACTTCGTCTACCGCCTGGTCTTTGCACTATACGTTCTAGGTGACTCTGTAAAATAATAAATAAATATAGAAATCGTAATAAATTATTGCTTTTTTAGCTTCACCCTATATAACGCATATAGCAGTGTAGACAGGGTAACACTATTCACGAAGCCATGAGATAAAAGGTAATCAAATCAAAAAAGAGCATAGGTCACGATTGATAGAGCTTAATATAGTATATTAAGTAAAAAATATATCTGTGGATGTAAATAATATTATTGAAAGATGTCTATAGAACTTATTAGTTAATAATAATTATGATTTAAATTTATCGATTTCATCGATTATTTTTATATTTATATTTCCAAATTTTATAAAATTTTACATGTACAATGTGCAATGAAAAGAAACGAATATAATAATCAACAATAAGGATTGTTTTCATATTTAAAGCCAGAAACATTGGAAAAATCAAATGTGAAATCTAAAAATGTTTCTATTTATCCCATTTCACGGTATCATAAATACCAAAAATGATTTTCTTAAAAAAAAATAAAATAAAATTAGCTTCACGCTGTGTCCCGCACACAGCAGGGTAGGCAGAGTGAACCTAGTGTTAAGACACTCCGTTCCCCACATTCTGCCGAATTCTGGAGGCATTGCGTGTTGAGATTTTCTTAATTTTTAATAATAATCTTTAAATACTTGACATGTAAAAACACCCAGAAGGTAACTTGTTCTCAAACTTTTGTCATCAGGTCAGATTATATCCGCCATTTTTAATATTGGTCACTTATAATACAGTACTGTTGTGATTCCGTTGTTACTTTTGTTGATTTTATTAAGTATCTTGTTTTGTCAAGTATAAAGTTGTTTTCTAATTATTTTGTAATTGTTATTTGTTTTTTTTATATTTGAAAACATGCATTAACCTGCACCAAATTGAATAAAAATTAAAAAGTTACATAAAAGTTTTAGAAACAGTATTTCTTTGTTGTTATTTTGTCTCATGCTTAGGTGTTAAGACAGTCTGCATCCCACTTTCCGTCTAACTTTCGAAACAATCTGTGTTTAGTAGTAGCTTTATCTTGTCAGCAAAGCGAGGACATGGAAACAATATTCCTCCCGAGTTGAAATCGAACCCACAGTCATCGTATTTACAAACACATTTCTGATAAGGCACGATGGTTTTAAATAAATTAATCTTTAAATATAAAATAAAATATACTTTTTTGCAGTTACAAACTTTGAAAGAATAGAGCCCCAAACGTTAGAGTTAGAAGTTAAAACTTAAAAATTTAAGGTCTTTCGTATTTTATACACAAAGAATCTAAAAGGTAAATCAAAATCAAAAATTTTGTAAAATATATTAAATATATATATTTTTAATGTAATCGTAATATAGTATAACGGTAACCAAGAAGCACCATGTAATTTTGAAATATAATTAAAATATTTAAACTAAAATGAGGCCAGTCGTGGCGCAGCGGCACAAAGTGTGACTGTAGGACCAACTGGTTGTGGGTTCGATACCCACTCGAGGAGATGAAACATTTACTTAAATTGATATTTCCATTTCTACGCTCTGGTGTCGAGGCAAAGCGCGGCGTTGAGTTCTGCCACTCAACACGCAATGCCTCCAACATCCGGCAGAAAGTGGGGAACGGAGTGTCTCAACACAAGGTTCCCTCTGCTTACCTGTGTGCGGGATACAGCGTGAAGCTGATAATAATAATAATTTAAACTAAAATAACGGTTTCAATTACGAAAAACAAAAAAGGCTAAGGATTTACAATTTTACCTATACCCATATTTGCTAAAACATGAATAAAAGTTATTAGAAGACCTTTTTGGGTATTATAGTCGTTAAAGTATACTTACGTATAACGAATTTATAGATAAGATGTATTTTTTTATTTACTTACTTTTCTATATATATTTATTTGCAATGTGGATAATCATTTTATGTATATTAATTAATAGCTCAGTTATGGGTTAAAAGTGAATTTAAAAAAAAAGTATAAATTTAATGCAAGTGCTTCTTCTATTTTGTTAGGCAAAACTTTGGATTAGTACACATAAGGTATACTAATCCAAAATATATGATAAAAAATTACATAATATGTAATATAGTGATATTGTAAATATTATTTTCACTCGGGGAATAAGAGAAGTTGAAATGTGCGCAGCTATCAACTTAGGGTTTCTAGAAGGCCGGAAAATCCGGGATTGTCCCGGAATTTTGGTTCTGTCCCCTATTCATTAATTGTATTTTGCTGTCCCAGAATTCTATATTTAGTCTATTAAACTTTAATATTTAAGCCTCAAAAAGGTACTTTAGAAATTAGAATGACATGCATTTGAGACAATTAACAAAATTAAAAAAAAACAACAACCAACAGTTGATTTAATTTATTTTTTTAACGAAATTAAAAAAAAAACAACAACCAACAGTTCCGGGTAGTTTTACATCGGATGGGACACCAAAATTCTGATTCCGTGAAAATGAAAAGGGGCCGTTCAAGTATTACGTAAGCACTGAAGGGGGGCGGGGGGTCTTGGGTTTGCTTATTTTTGATGACATGGGGGGTGGGGGGTCTAGCTAGTAATTACGTAAGCAGAAGTTATTTATTTTTTCATATATATTATGGCTATATGTATGGTAGACGATATAACTATTAGTTTTATAATCTATATGCAGGATGGAAGAGGCAGCGCTCCATTTACGGAAACAGCATATAGGGTAAAATATATCAAACCTATACCTAAAGAAATTAATCAAGATGCCTCAACAGTTTGGACGTAGGATTTTTTTTTCACGATTTTTATCCATACCTGTATTTCGTGTGACGCGATTACGTATAGATCCCAATAACATAAACACTTACTACTACAAAAATACTACTAAAGGTTAAACAACTTTGAACTTTATCGCCAATACATACGACTCAATTTCCAAATGAGGCGTGTGCGGCGGTGTTCCTTTGATAGGTTTATGTGTGCGTGCGTCATCCTTACAAATGGCGTTTTGTTTTAAAATGACAATTTTATTATTTATTTTGTTTGAAAAAATAACTTTTTCATTTTTGGGAATTTATTTTTTTCTGAATTATATTAGGCTTTTATAGAGTAGTTAAAACTGTGGTTTCATTTAATGTGGTGCTGACACTTCCACCCTGTATATAAAAGGACATGTACCTGACTGACTGAGGTAAGACGCACGCACAGCCGTAATCGCTGATGGTAGAAACGTGAAATTTGGACATATGTTTATTTTGGGATTTTGAAAAATTTTAACCCTTAAGGGATGAAATAGGGGTTGTAAGTTTGTATGGGAAAAAAATATAAATCGGCACCGATTTTTATAAAATTTGAAATTCAGACTCTTAAAAATATTTCATTGAACACGTGTTTCATGGTTTTGTACAACTTAAAATCTGTCGGTAAATGAAATTGCATAATCATTGATTATGAAAGTGGTGTAAGTCCAATTAAGAGGTAGGTGGCATAGCAGATGGATGCCGATCAGAGTTTTGGTTTTTTTTTTCATTTATTTCAATCGCAAGAGGTGGCTTCATGCTGTTTGAAGCACTTAGAAAATGACTTTAACGACCCAAAGCCATGTTGTTGCCTACGGTGACATGTGTACTGGACAAAGTCGAAATTTACAAATGGCATTGATGTCGTTGAAGGTTGTCCAGTCGGAAAACAGCATTGAGATAATTGACCACAAATTTTTACTCTCAGGGCATTCATACCTTCCGAACGATGCAGATTTTGGCATCCTAGAAATGGCATTGAGAAAAATTAATTTTGTGTACACACCACAAGATTACTGTAATGTAATAGCACAATGTAGAAAACAGGATAAATTCATTTTATATGAAATGAAACGGGAGAATTTCATTTCAACAAAAAATCTTTAAAATGCAATTAAACAACAGATTAAAAAAATACTAATGGGGAACAGGTCAATTGGTTGCAAATATGTTGGTTGAGGTTCCTCAAAATTGCACCATATACCATTTTTTATAAAACAACGATGACAAACGCAGAATTTAAAATTACCAATTTATTACCTCTACGTCCTGGTCCTGGTGTAAGTCCATTTACAGCACATAAATATGTTATATCGTAGTCTAATTAGCCAAAAACAAATTTATATAAACAAATTAAATGTTGATAAAACAATAGAAACAATGCCAGACCTAATATGACTTGTCTGTATTTTTAAATCAACATATTTGTTAGTTAGTCCATTTTCTTTTGTTTCGAGAAAATTAAAGGTTACTAAATATAGTAATTTTCTCGAAACAAAAGAAAATGGACTTACACCACTTTCAAAATAAACGGTCCATATGTAGATACAAATAAAATATCAATAAAAAATACCTTAAAAAAAAAATATTTGCCAATGTTTACGTAAGCATTGGGGGAGGGGGTAAGAGGATTGCTTATTTTTGATGACATAGGGGGGGGGTTCATAATTGCAAAAAAACTGCTTACGTAATACTTGAACGGCCCCAAAGCCCAGATGTGGCAACTCTATATGATACTATATCAGGGCGGCCGCACTTTTTAAAAGGCGAAATCACGTATTTCTCGTACAAATTTCGAAAAGTTGCATTTCGGTGCTCCTCTACGTTCCCAGAGGAACTTCTGCCAAGTTGCAGTAGTTTAGCTTTGCGTTCTTTGTCAGTCGCTCAGTAGGTACTGCAATAGTTTTGTATGTATATATCGCTGCTTTGGTGCGATAACGACGCATTTGGATTTTTTTTAAAATTACTTAAAAAAAAATTCACTAGGATTCGGCGGAAAGTGAAGAACAGAGGGTCTTAACACTAGGTTCCCTCTCCCTACTTTGCTGTGTGCGGGTTACAGCGTCAAGCTGATTTTTTTTGTAATCAAAGTTTTTAAATGGTTTTTGCGCATACATTGATATATTATCCTTTTATGTTAAGTGACCCAAGACTTGAAAGAAAGAGAAGAAAAAAGTCACTTGTTTAAAATAAGATACAACTGTAAGTCACAAACTAACAATATCCAAGACTCAGCAGTGTAACACATTTAAACTTTCAATCAAAATGTAATATCAAATGGAAATTTTGAAAGTTTTTCAGCCCTCATTTGAAATGTATTCAGCATAGCTGATATAAATCCAAGTTTAGGGTTTCAACAAAATCGGTATTGAAGTCACGTTTTCACCTAACAGTAAAGGTATTTTCTTTTCTCTGATTACGCTATCTTACTGGTTAATACCATCTGTCATAAAATGTAATAGTCTACGAAATTGGATTTTTTATTTTCAGAATTATATATATTTTTTTCATATATATTCTATATGTAGCGGTAGGCAGATGGAGCCTAGTGCCGTACGATACTCTGCCGAATTTTGGAGGAATTGCGTATTGAGTGACGGAACTCAACGCCGCGCTTTGTTTTTAAAATTAATGCAGATTAATAAATATACGAATACATATGAAGATAACTATTTCCGCATGCAAATATAATATTATATAAATATACTTATTTCAATAATTCACACAATTGCTAGAGACCAGTCGTGTGGCATGTGCATAAGCGAAGGTTGTCGTTTCCTCTCGAGCAAATAAAATATTTAATCTTTTCATGTCTTCGCTCTGGTGTCGAGGCAAAGCGCGGCGTTAAGTTCCGCCACAAAACACACAAAACCCCCAAAATTCTACAAAAACGGGGAACAAAGTGTTTTAACACTACGTTTCCTCTGCCTACCCCGCTATATGTGGGATACAGTGTGAAGCTAAAAAAATGCTTACTTACCGATTCACAATGATCCGTATCCAATATGAACACTGCGCACCTCTCACATTTCAACAGTTCTCGGGCCTCCGTCATAATCTTGGTGACCAGACATTCTAGATTGCTCTGCTCCTCGAATATACTTCGCGCCAAAGCAAGTAGGATCTGGTTCCTTTTATATTCTAGCACTGACGACTCGAATAGTTGCGCGTTCTGTATGCCGATGCCGCAGAATGTTAGATAGCGGCGGAAGACTTCTACATCGCGCGGTGAAAATTCTTTTGAACCTAAAAGTTAGATTTTTTTATAATTTTACACCTTTTATCGTTACCGTATTTTGTTTATATTTTATAGTGATATTATAAATGTGAAAGTTTGTGAGGTGATTTGGTCCACTTTTTAAAAAATACTGAACGAATTTAGATTAAACAAATAGTCTACGATTTAGTTTTTTTTTAACAGCTTCACGCTGTAAGAATGTAATAATAATATCCTTTTTGTTTTGTATTGGAATTTAAAAACAATAAATGCAGTTAGCTAAGTTATAAATGTTTAAATCACCTAAAATAAATTAAATTTAAATCAGCTTCACGCCATACCCCATATACGATAGGGTAGGCAGAGGGAAACTAGTGTAAAGACACTCCGTTGTCCATTTTTCGCCGAATTTGGACGCATTGCGTGTAGAATTGTAATGAAAATTTTGAATTTTCCATTTTAATATTGTTTTTGGTTTTAAATTTAGGTTAATTTGTATTAAAAAATTTTTTTGTTCCGGTTGAATCGTACTTACCATCAGTTTTGTTAATAATTTGGGCTACTCCGACAACGTCCCCTTCACAATTACATATTGGCATACATAATATTAATTCAGTTTTATATCCTGTCCGGGCGTCGATCTCGCTGTTGAATCTGGAAATAAATTTTATATAAGTAACTAAGGTATTTAGGCAATTTTTTTATTTTCTACCGGAAACTAAGATATAGAAACTGGCTCGACATTTTTTGTAATTTTTTCATACAATTTTTTTATGCAACAGAAAACTAGTATGTTATAATTTCAAAAATTTACAGGAATAACAGAAAAAAATACATAAAATGATAGAAACAAATTTTTTTTTGAAGAAGCGGTTCAACGATTTAACTTGAATCATCAATCGCTGAAACGCTTCTTCAAAAAACCTTCTTATTTTTATACGTTTCGAATTTTTATGCTTATATAGCAATATATTGATATTTTATATACCTCGATAAATGGGACTATCAATATAAAATATTTTTTTCAATTCAAACCAACAGTTCATGAGATTAGCGCGTTCAACCAAACAAAATCTTTAGGTTTGTTATATTAGTGTAAATAGTAAAGATAACTCTTTTTCACCTACCGTGGATCGGCATAAGCGTTCTTGATGTTAATAGGATGTTTCGTTTGGGCGGCCAACCCCGCGACTCCGACTCCGAAATTAATTTTTATCTCTTGGGTCCTTGCTATGCGTAATGCGTCGTAGAGGTCTAAAAAGAAATAAAATTATATTATAATATTGTTTAGATTTGCGTATCTTCCCTGTATAGAAGCACTAAGACACTATGTTTTCTACTATATAATTCGGTAACTCTATTTGGGCGGAGATCGAAGTGATTTGACACTAATTTGTACACATTGCGTGTAATTCATTGAATGGAGTTACTTAAGATAATAAAAAAATTATAATGGTTGTATTTAATGTTCGAAAAAAAAATGGAATGGAGGATTTCACAAAAACATTTTCGTCGTCTTATAAGTTACAGCTTCACGCTGTATCCCGCATGCAGCAGGGTAGACAGAGGGAACCTAGTGTAAAAACATTCCGTTTCCAACTTTCCGCCGAGTTCTGGAGGTATTGCGTGTTGAGTGGCGAGACTCAACGCCGTAAATAAATATTTAATTTCCTCGAGTGGGATCGAACACACAATCAATCGATTTTACAGTCACACTTTGTGCCACTGCGCCACAACTAGCCTCATAAGTTACAATTGATATAAATTTTGTTGTAGTTATATTGAAGATTTTTTCGGATATAATTAATGCTTTTTCCTAATATTCCTTAATGTTTTAAACTGCCACACACATATTATTTTTCACACTTATCCACACTTAGGAAAGATAGATACTTATTTAGAAAACTTGAACGTAACGGGACTCGAACCCGCGCCTCCTGGAAACCGACCAGACGCTCTGACCACTAAGCCATACGTTCAACTAAACTAAAAATATATCAGTAATTTTGTAATCCACTTATATTATATGTATGTTCATAATAATAACAAAGCTTTAGATCCGTAACATCCATTACTCGTATCCAATTTCCGTTATCATCTAAGTAGCTTTAGGAAGCTATCACTATAATATTAATAGTACAACATACTAGTTATACAACGTACTAGGTGCCTATTGAGGTCCGGTGACGCCACAATATTAATTAAAGAGCAACTATCGACCTCAGCTTGTCATTCGACCTAGTTTCAAATTTTAATATGATCAAATATCAAAACCCAGGCCAGTCGTGGCGCAGGGGCACACAGTGACTGTAAAACCGGGTAGTTGTGGGTTCGTTCCCCACTCGAGGAGATGAAATATTTATTTACATTTATATTTTCATTTCTTCACTTTGGTGTCGAGGGGAAAGCGCAACGTTGGGTTCCGCCACTCAACACGCAATGCCTCCAGAAATTGGCGGAAAGTGGGGAACGGAGTGTCTTTCCTAGGTTCCCTCTACCTACCCTGCTGTGTGTGTGTGTGATATCGCATGAAGCTATTTTTTTTTTTTAATATATCAAAATGAGCCTTTTTTGATTAGAATAGATTTTTTTTGACTTAATTGGTTGATGATATATTATTGTGTATCTTCATTTAATTTTTATCTAATTATACTAAAAGGACTTTAAATGTCAAACACAAGGCTCTTAGATAGTCTTTGGCTTTAAAGATTAGCAAGTAAAGTATAGTAGAGTTACTTTTTATACTTCTATATTTTTTTTAGTGCCAGGCTGTGTGTCTCATATCTCTCAGATGTAACCTGTTGAAGTGATGAAACTCTCCCTTCTCCAATTTCCGCTGAATCTTCAAGACATTGAGAGTTGTGCGGAACTCAACGCCACGTTTTTTCTTGTAACCAGAGCGTCGCGCGTACATTCATATGCTGTGCCACTGTGCAACGACGGTAGCAAATACCATCTTAAAAATCCGTTACCATAGCAACGCCAAAACTATAGTAAAAAGCGACACAATCTCTTTGTCTTATATAAAAAAAGGCATAAGGCTTTGTATAAAACGAATCTTTTGAAATTACTCCCAACTGCAGCTCATTTCTGGAGTCCACTTAGCCTAGTTCCACGTGAACTTTTGAAAATCTGTGAAGTGGGTAACATTTAAATGATGGGAAGAGATTAGATGTAGCAATCCACGTCTAGATTAGTTCTCATTATGAACTTTGTGCTGCTTTTGTGATTCACAATTGTCATGCGTTTGTTTGAATTCTTCAAGTTGAAAGGTTTATTTTATTCTTTATTATAAAATTATCTTTATTTGTTGAGAATTTAATTCAATAAGAAAAAAATAAAAAATCAGCTTCACGCTGTATCCCGCACACAGCAGGGCAGGCAGAGGGAACCTGTTAAGACACTCCGTTCCCCACTTTCTGCCGAATTCTGGAGGCATTGCGTGTTGAGTGGCAGAACTCAACGCCGCACTTAGCCTCGACATCAGAGAAAATTATATTTAAGTAAATATTTAATCTCCTCGAGTGGGGATCGAACAGATCGATCGATTTTACAGTCACATTTCGTGCGGCTGCGTTACGACTGGCCTCTATTCAATAAGACTTTATGAATATTCAGAAAAATATTTTTTCAATTGAGTGTGTTAGCTTGTTTTTTCTGAGATATATTAATATAACAGTTTTTTTATTATGTGTCCTTTGATAAACCTCCGTTCCTGAATTTCGGAGGTATTGCGTGTTGAGTGGCGGAAGTCAATACTGCGCTTTGCCTCGTTACCAGAACTAGGAAAATGAAAATATTTAATATTCAATTTCCACAATTGTGTATCAATTGCTTCCACCCTCCGCCATGACTGGCCTCATGCCACCATTGACAGGACCGTAGTTATACAAATATAATATACATATACAAAGTATAAAGACGCATTCCAATGACGTCGCAGTTGCAGTTCGATGAAAGAAACAATGGACTCCAAGTATTGGCGAATTATCTATTTTCAATAATATACATTTTTAATAATTATTTCTTATCTTCAACTTGCTTTCATACAATAAGGTTGTTTGTAAACTCATTAATTTTGGTAGCAATCTATATAAATATATAAATCTTATCTAAAGTGACGTTATAATTGTCTAGTCGTATTTCTATAATATTCAAAATTTAGGTATAATTTTTCATTCATCAAGAAAATTTTCTTAATATCGTCGAAAACTTTTCCATCAAGACGCTCGCCGCTAAAGCTTTTAAAGTGACAATTCAAATTATCCAGAGTAACAAAGAAAGCTAATAAGAAAAAAGGTTGCAACAATTTCTCATTAGGACTTCTACCTAAATAAAAAAACTGGCTAAGCGCGAGTCGGATTCGCCCACTGAGGCTTCCGTATCAATTTAATGATTCTAGATTATTATTACAGGAAGTATTACTTATAAAAGTTTACAAACATAAGTTCTGAGGCATATGATGAACTCATTTTGTATGAAATGAAAATAAAATTTTGTAATGATTTTTTTATGAAATAAATATCTATAAATTTTAACTTTTCAGATGTTTTTCTTTATTTGTATTGTAAGTTCTCACTTCTTGCTAAATAAATATCATAACTGTGGGTCTGGGTGTGGGTGGGTGGGTAACTTCAGATATTTTTGTTTCCCTACAAAATTTATTTGACTGTGTTGTTATACTCCTGAGAGGTATTAGAAAACTTTGTACTTGTTTGTAATATTAAAAATGTAATAAAAATTGTACGGAAAGTTTTATAATCACCCCTCCGAGATGGAAATATTTTTTGATTTCATTTCTTATTGCTATTCGTCTTTTGTTCGGAATTGAAAAGTTGAAAACTGCGAAAAGATTGTGTGAAATTATATTAAGAAGTTTATTTTGGAACAATTTTGGAACACTTCTATCGCGTGAACGAAAGTATGTATTTCAATATATTTAAGTAGACGTATTACACACTTTTTACATATTTTTTTTAACTTCACAGTGTATCCTGCACATAGCAGGGTAGGCAGAGGCAAACTGGGAACCTAGTGTTAAGACAATCTGTTCCGATTAAGTATTAGTTTTAATCATAAATAATTAATTAGCTAATCTCAGAAAGGGCTCAACTGATTTAAATTCAGTTTTCAATTTTATATTTTGGCAAGCTTCCTTTAACATTTAGTGTTTGTTTTATTTCAATTATATTAATATAAAGCATTTTTTAAATTGCTGTAACATTGTGTCTTTAAAATGTTAATTTTATTAGAATATAATTAGGTAGGTTAGGCTAGGTAATAAATAATAATAGTAAATATATAATTGTGTTATGTAAGCGGGCGAAGCCGCGAGCGGCTCGCTAGTATTAGTGACACTCAAAATAAAATTTACTATAATATTCAGATGCCCATCTTCCAAGGTACCTCTGCAGTTAGCTTAGTAACTTGCTCTCTATTATTCGAGGGATTGCTTGATTCAGCTGGAATTATTAAAAGGGTGTTAGAGTTAGCGAAAGGCGAAAGGGAAGTCGGCAGGATAGAATATTTTCATTTGAATATTCATTAAGTGGTTTTTACGGTGTTCTAACGTCGTACGTTAAATAAATATATAAATAAAGTAAAAAAATTGTTTTATGAAATAAAAATATTTTTTATGTAATTTGTAATAAAAAATAATAACATTGAAAATGTTTTAAATAGTACCAAAAATCAACAAAGTCTATTACTTATAATAGATTTTACTGATTTGTGTGATTGCATAGATTTAAATTTTGACTTTATTCAGACAAAGTCTTTAGTTTTTAGCTTCACGTTATATTTTGCATATAGCAAAGTTGGCAAAGGGAACCTGGTGTGGAGACACTTACTCCACTTTCCGCCAATCTTTATAGGTACTGCTTGTTGAGTAACAGGAACAGGCGCTTTCCGTCTTGGTACGAGAACGAGGAAATAAAAATATTAACACATAATAATTTATTCCCAACGGTTGGGAATCGAACCCACAATCGTCGCGTTTACAATCACACCCTTGTGCCCTACGCCACTTCGGCCTCAATTTACCTATTGCCTTTATTTCAATATTATAAATGTAATTAAAAAAAAAATTACACGTTCATAAATATAATGTTATATCATAAAACTTATAAACCCAGTACTTCTAGTGAACTAAAAATAGGCTGAAATGTTCTTGACGCGAACAAACAAACAAACACACCACCACTTAATAGTATATTCCAGGGTTAAAATAATAAGCTACAATGTCACGTATTGTTGCCAGTACCACAAGGAAGGGCTCGATATAAATAGATATCTATTGTATGAAATCTTGGTATAAATAGAGTATTGTTTGATAAGTATAATACTAGCTTCTTAAGATAAACGCTGTATAAAGACGTAATGGGAAATATTATATGTTTTTTTAATGTGGATGAAAGTACGTCATAAGCATTTAAGATTTTAGTAAATAATGTTATTAATATGTAAACGATATGTAATTAACTGTAGTTCCTTTGGGTTTTACATTGAGGCGGCTTATAAGGGATAAATGTTCTACTAAGAGGGCGGTAAGGCGCAATGGCACAAGCATGTCACTGCTGATGCGACGGTTGTTGGTTCGAATACCACCTCGGGAAATAATACATAATGTTTTCATTTCTTCGGTAAAAAGGCAAATTACTATACTAACTAGAGTATGACATATATACATGAAAATAAAACAATTCCTACTTGAAAAAAGATAAAAATAGAAATAGAAAAAAGAAACATATGCACATGAAAATAAAACAATTCCTACTTGAAAAAGATAAAAATAGAAATAGAAAAAAGAAATCGCAATATTAATATCCAATTCAATTCAAATAAAATGTATCTTGATAAATCAAAGTAAACGTCAAAGTTTTCACTAAGAACCCAATCTTGTTCATAGTAATTAATTTGTCTAGATCCGAATCGAGAATCTGATCTGAATTGAGTTCGAAGTTTGGAAGCGGCTCAACTTAATGGAATTTATATCAAAACTTATTCTTGAATTCAAAGGTTTATGTAATTATAATATCGATTTAAATATGAATATATTTATAATTTTTTTTTTAGCTTCACGCTGTATCCCGCACACAGCAGGGTAGGCAGAGGGAACCTAGTGTTAGGACACTCCGTTCCCCACTTTCTGCCGAATTCTGGAGGCATTGCGTGTTGAGTGGCAGAACTCAACGCCGCGGTTAACCTCGACCCCAGAGCGAAGAAATGGAAATATAAATTTAAGTAAATATTTCATCTCCTTGAGTGGCGATGGAACCCACAACCAGTCGGTTTTACAGACACACCTCGTGCCACTGCGCCACCACTGGCCTCAAATTTATATTTTTTGTTTAATTTATTCGGATTTTGGTTAAATATGTCTTCAAATAATACTAAAGAGGCCAGTCGTGGCGCTGGGGCACAAAATGTGACTAAAATCGACTAGTTGTGGGTTCGATGCCCACTCGAGGAAGTGAAATATTTATTTACATATATATTTTCATTTCTTCGCTCTGGTGTCGGAGGAAAACGCGGCGCTGACTTCCGCCATTCAACACGCAATGCCTTCAGTACCCTGCGGAAAGTGGGGAACGGAGTGTCTTAACACTAGTTTCCCTCTGCCTACCCTGCTGTGTGCGGGATACAGCGTGAAGCTGATTAAAATATAAACAAACAATCGGCAGTGTGTGGCCTCCGCTCCTCAAACTTGGCTTTATAACTTATTGATGATCCTTTGTTGAGGTCCGTTTCAATAGCGCCATTATACATTATTGCATATTGATTACTCATATATTATGTATCATAGCTAGTGGTGTGTATGAAATTTATAAACAAATCCACTAGTACAAACAGAGGCCGTCGTAGCGGCACAGCGCCTGACTATAAACGCGACGGTTGCGGGTTCGATTCCCTCTCCTTGGAATATTATTTAACTAGAAATTAGCCCTAAGAAATTATCAGCTTCACGCTGTATCCCGCACTCAGCAGGGCACCTAGTGTTAAGACACTTCGTTCCTCACTTTCCTCTGAGCTCTGGAGGTATTGTGTGTTAAATGGCGGAACTCAACGCCGCGCTTTGCCTCGATACTAGAGTGAAGAAATGAAAATATAAATAATTAGTTTCCTCGAGTGGGTATTGAACCCAAAACCAGTCTATTTTACAGTCACACTTTGTGCCCCTGCGCCACGACTGGCCTAAGCCCTAAAAAAACATTTACACGAATGTATTTATATGTTAAAGTCGAGACCCCCACTAGATATAGATACTATTTTGTCAACACCTGTTAATTTATTATTAAACTTGGAAATCCAACACTTAAGTCTGTCTAGGTTGCCTTAATTATTTTTGTTCATTATTTTAACCAGCATGAGATACAATAACATAGTCCCTAGATAAAAGATAAAGATAAGATAGAGTTATTATATACTTTTTAATATGTATATACATTTTTATTGTATACGAATATTACAAATATAAAAATTTTATTTTTACCTAACCTTTTTTACCTATTGGGCTTAAATCGTGGAACTTGCTACGTAATAATTAGCGAAACTATTAAAATATAAATAAATGTGATATATATTATAATAAGTCATATTTTATTTTTTATGAAACCATGTCGTTATAAAGCCAGGTTCAAAATTAACGCAAACAAGTGATTTTTATTCAGCTTCCTACTGTATTCTGCAAATAGTAGGGTAGGCAAAAAGAACCCAATGTCAATATGTCAATCATTTTCAACAAATAATAGGTACTAACCTGTGTCTCGGGTGACGTCGAAGAGTTTAGCTTGTAAAAATCTATTCGGAGATGTCCCTTTCGCTAAGAACAGACTGCCTCTATCCGCTGCGGTCAATAGACAGACGTTTACCAGAATCTGCAACAAAAAAATGGTATTTTTTTTATTATCAGTTTCGGCGGCGGCGGCGGTATTGTTTCCATTTCCTCGCTGTGGTAAGAGTGCGCCAATACGCAGTTAGTAAAAATGGGCGGAAAGTGGAGGATGTAGTGTTTTGACACTACATCCTCTGCCTAACGCGCTATATGCGGGATATAGCGTGAATAAATTTATTTCGAAATTAAGGCCATTGTGACGTAACTTAAATTATTTATTCACGTTCTGGTCAAAGTGCGGTTTAGGATTTATGACTCTAAACGCCTTGTATCAAATTTAGTACAATGTATAGTAAAACATGGAAAACAGTGTGCTCTAATTCATATACTCGTAGGTAAAAAAACATATAGTAAAAGTTAAATAATAAGTAACAATATTTGACGCCTCCGGCATGTAATTGTGTGTTTGACTTCATACAAGTGGTTACTTCAAACGTATTCAATATTATTGATACTATATTGGTAATAAATCCTAATGTAATAATGAATCCTGGTGTCATTAATCAAAACTAAGCTACGCAAATCATTCCGCAATATTAGTAAATTGAGAGAAAAGTACGGTCCTTGAAATACAAGTAAATACAGTGAGAGGTCTAGAACCTCTATATTATGTAGTAAATTCCCCGCACACAACAGGGTAGGCAGAGGGAACATAATGTTAAGATACTCCGTTCCCCACATTCTGCCGAATTCTGAAGGAATTGCGTGTTGAGTGGCAGAACTCAACGCCGCGCTTTGTCTCGACGCCAGAGCGAAGAAATGGAAATATAAATTTAAGTAAATATTTAATCTCCTCGAGTGGGGATTGAATCCACAACCAGCCGGTTTTACAGTCACGCTTTGTGCCGCTGCGCCACGACTGGCCTCAATTATGTATTAATGAATGTAATATAAAATTATATTTTTTGGTCTATTTTTAGCCTCCGAAATGTCACTGCTGTCATATCATATCAGGGGTACGCTTACATTAAATATGAATATTTACATAAATTTCGTTAGAATCCTGTTCTTCGCGTAAAATCAGTCACGTCCACAAAAAGCATAAAATTAATCTCAAGGATTCCCCCATTTATATTTCATAGTGGTAACAGATCTTAAAAAAAGTCATAAAATTAATTAAAAGTAAGAATAATAGATCTTTTTAGTCAAGGAAAAGATTTAAGGCAGCGAGATATTAACTAAAATTTATTTCAATTTTTCATTTAGCATAAGAAGTGATTTATTTAAAATGTCTGTATTTGTTTTATTAAACTTTTAAAATACTAGCGAGCCGCTTACGGCTTCGGTCATTTAAATTACACATTTTTTATTTACTGATCTGAATTACTTTCGCGTTCTAATAAGACTTTAAAGCACTTTAAGCACTTAAGACAATATCTATCTATACTTTGAAAAGTAAAGTTTCGAGGCGATTCAATAAAACAGTTACTCTGTACCCATTTGGTTAAACAAAATAATTTAAATTAAAATAACTTTTTTTATTAATGAACAGATTAAATTAAACAAACACTAAACGTTACAGGAAGTTTGCTGAAATACAACAGTGAGAACTGCATTTAAATCTGTTAAGCTATTTCTGAAATTAGAATACACAAGCGCACAGAGAGAAAGATAAGCAGATAATCAAAAATTTAAAAAAATAATTGTGTTTTGGGCCAGTCGTGGCGCAGGGGCACAAAGTGTGACTGTACAATCGACTGTTTGTGGCTTCGATCCCCACTCGAGGAAATAAAATATTTATTAAAATCAGCTTTACGCTGTATTCCGCACACATCAGGGTAGCCAGAGGGAACCAAATGTTAAGACACTCCGTTTCCCATATATTTAATATTCATTTATATTTATTTTCTTATTTCTTCGCTCTGGTAAAGCGCGGTGGAAAGTGAGGACCGATTGAATATGAAGCTGATTTGATTTTTTGAATTATTTTTCATTCTTTTGAGTTCCCTAACATGATAATAGCTTCAAATAAGAGATGATAATCAAATAAGGCGAAACGAGAGTCAAATAATAAAATAAAATAAATAATCAACACTGTAATAATAGAGTCTCATGTTAGCTTACATTTTTTTGTTATTTTTTTTGGTTCATTCAGTACGAGTTAGACATTGTGAAAATAATTAAAGCATGTTTCTTGGCGTAATCAAAAACCGAAACTCTAAACATGGGCAACAAATATATATATATTTTTTCATCTTTACGCTGCATCCCGCACACAGCAGGGAACCTAGTGTTTAGACACTCCGTTCCCCATTTTCCGCCAATTTCTGAAGGCATTGCGAGTTGAGTGGCGGAACTCAACTGAAAATATAAATGTAAATAAATTTTTCATCTCTTCGAGTTGGGATCGAACACACAAATAGTCGATTTACAGGCACAGATTGTGCCCTGCGCCACGACTGGCCTCAAATATAAATATAGGCATCTATATATTTTTTAAAAGAGTTTTATTGTCATTTAGTTCCCTTTAAACGCCTGAACGATGTGATATCGTCATTTATAATTTTGTGCTCCTTCTTATGTCTACTGTAAAGAGGATTACACTTAAGAATATTAGATTTTCTACTCTACTCCACAATAAACGTTGCGAAATTGAAATTCAGAATTAATACTTCAGATTTCTAATAAAGTTAAAAAGTACAAAAACAATGTTAATATGTAAAATAATATTGTATCAAAGAAGTTTCTATTAAATTTAATTTATTCATTAATACTTACCTTCAACTTGAAATTTATTTAATAATTTTAATTGAAATGTTAACTCAATTCAGTTTTACTTAAATTGCAATATCGTTTTACATTAAGTTTATACAAGATATGCCTATTTAAGATTTGAATCTTTTTTTTAACCAAGTGGAGTAGCTAAGCTCTGTTTTTGTTGTATTCATTTAGAAACATTTGTTTAAAGGCAAAATCTAAGTAGGAAAAGACGACCAGGGATATTATAAAAATTCTACGCGTCAAGCAAAAGAAAAAATATTAATAATAATATATTTTTTTAAATAATATCAGCTTTACGCTGTATCCCCGTACACGGTAGGGTAGGCAGAAGAACGCTAGTTATAAGACACTCCGTTACCCACTGTCCGCCGAGTTCTGGAGGCATTGCGTGTTGAGTGGCGGAACTCATCGCCGCGCTTTGCTTCGACACCAGAGCGAAGAAATGAAAATATAAATGTAAATAAATGCTTCATTTCCTCGAGTGGAGATCGAACCCACACACATCCAATAGATTTTACAGTCACACTTTGTGCCCTTGCGCTACGGCTGGCCTAATTTGTTTTTTTTTTTAATAATAATTTTAAAAAGGGACCAGTACTTAAAGAGGTAATATATTATATTTATTTTATTAATAATTGTAATAATAGTAATATACTAGTAGACCAGATTTTTATAGATCTCAACAAACCATAGTCCATAGTACGCCCTAGACACTTATAGAGGCTATAAATACCCAAATAATAATTACTTAAATTCTTGTATAACCTATATCTAACCATTCTAATATCGTAAAAGCAGTACTGTATGAATACTTCAGTTAATACCATCTTCTACTGTGTCTAAATCATAAACAATGATATGTATGAAAGCCCTTCAGTCACCTTCAAACTAGGTTCGGCCGCTAGACGTTCTCAATTTACAATTTACCTAATATTACGCTTTATAACGGTCGTGGCATAGGTGCACAACGTATTGAAACGCGTCAGTTGTGGATTTGATTCCCGCTCGGTGAAATGGAAAAGCAAAGCGCGGCGAGTGAGTTATGATACTCAACACATAATGTCGGGAAAATTCACCGGAATGTTGGGAAAACTCGTATAAAAACTTCTAATGTTAAAGAATTGTAAAACTGCTCTTGATATTTCACTTTTACAACTTATTTATTATTCTTACTGTTCTAGTTTTGGATTGTCAAAAACATAAATGTCAAGAAGTGACAAATTTTGAAACAAGATTATTAGAAGTTTCCAGCATTTGCTGTCGTCTTATGTCATGCTTTAACTTTAGTCAATCGGTAGTTGTATTATAATTTAACGTTTTAAAAATTAGGTACTTCTTTTAAAACAGTTATTAATCATCTATATATGTATTTATATAAAATAAACACTAGGAGAATAAAAGAAAAATGAATGCTGTGGAGATGCTATCTCTTCGTACGATATGCGGAGTCAGCTTAGTTGATCGAATCCGCAATGAAGAGATACACAGAATGGCAGGTACTAGCGAGGATATCACGGTGAGAATGAAGAAAAACGTGATCAGGTGGTTTGTGGCACATCGTAAGAATGGTAAAAAATGAACTTTGAAAACACAGAATCGATGATACTAGAGTAAGGTTTACGTGAAATAAGGTCTTTACACTATGTTCCCAGGTTCCTTTTGCGTACTTTTGCTATATGCAGGATACAACGTGAAGTTAGAAAAATATACAATCTATATAAGAATCAGATTTATGAAGATATACAGTCACCCAATTAACATAGGAGCAACAATCTTAAATCATAGTTAATTATCGCAGCACAATAATTAGATAAGTATGTTATTAAATTTGGATAGATTTATGACCAGCTCTAGTTAACGGTGATTTATTATATTATATGCGTAATTGCGTTTATGATTTCAGTATGACACTATAAATAATGTTAAAATTTAAACTGAAATTATGAAATAAGTTATTATTTGATACCAAAAATAATATGTACATTTTTAAAATATTTGTTTGTTATAAAATTTGTATACATAATATTTAATAGGAGAGAGGATTTACTCATCACAAGGTTTTCTAAGCGTGCCATGCTAAATCGAAACATTGTTAAATAGTTATTTAGAAAACGTATAAAAATTTGAACGTGGCGGGACTCGAACCCGCGCCTGCTGGGAACCAACCAGGCACTCTGACCATTAAGCCATTAGGTCTCATCAAGCCACGTCGAAAAGAACCTAGTCGGTTTGCATTTTTCTTTCTTACGTGTGGAAAGACACTTTAAAAATGTCGAAACATTGATTTTTTAAGCTTAATTCCTTTTAGCCACACGCTTTATTCCGCATATGTCTTATTTTTGAAACATTGAGTGTTGAGGGAAGGATCTCAATGTCGCGCTTTTTCTTTTTATCAAAGAAAATAATTCATTCACACGAATAGGAATCGAATATACGATCGTCGTGTTCAGTCGCTGCGCTACTGCGCCACGAGTGCCTCGTGAAATTTTAATTACAACTATTCTAATACTATAGTACCTAAAGTACTTATTAAGGGCTAGTATCAATTAGATTAACTGAGACCTTTCAATGTCAATTAAAGAAATCGGTCATCTTTTTATTTATTGTGCTAAAAAACGAGGCCGTCGTGGCACGGGCACAAGGGCGTGACTGTAACGCGACGGTTTTGGGTTCGAAATCCACTCGAAGAAATGAATGATCATTTATCCATATTTTTATTTTTTCGCCCTGGCCAAGACCAAGGCAAAAAAAAGCCCGGAGTTAATTTTCGCCACTCAACGGCGAAAGTGGGGAATAAAGTTCCTTAACATTAGGTTCCCTCTGCCTACCCCGCTGTGTGCGGGATACAGCGTGAAGCTGATTTGATTTTGACTTTTTCATTTATATCCATGGACAAAAAAGTCAAAGAAAATAATCACGTAAAGTCCAGATTTGTAACGGATATTCTGCGAATGAATCCTTTGTGAACTACAAAGGTAGACCTATCCCCTACAAAAAGGGATGGCAAGGTCGTCGTGGTATATTTCTCATAAATATCACGGGAAATATTATATGTTTAAATATAACTTCTATAAACATAAATAAGTAGCTTCACTAATGTACGCTTAATTAGATACATAATGTGAATGTAAATCGTCCAGAAACAAGCAATAAAATTTCTATCTGATTAACATTAATAGTTTATTTATCTATATTTTGAATAATTAGATATTTACTAGATTGACCTATTGGTTTCTTTTATTTTTGTATTTATATTAGGGTATAGGTTCAAATCAAGCAAGTATATGATATAGATAAAAAAAACGATTATGTGGCGTGGAGCCGGAGGGCGAAATGATATTTTTGCCTGCCTTAAAAACGCGGAAAATAAACAGAAAAAAATGTTAGAGTCACGATTTTTTCCCGCAATAACAGGTTAGGTTAATTTTTTGCCCGAATTCGATACATTGCCCAGAGTGGTAATCGAACCCACATCTATTGCATTTATGTAAAGTTATAAAACTTTAAAATACATTTCAATAATAAAACTTCTCTACACCTACATATCTTCTAACAAAATAAATTTTGTTTCAATGTTGTAGAAAATGTAGGTACACAAATTCAAAGAGAAACTTGGGGGTGGAATATCTGAGGAAGAAGCGTGTGAACACTGGAATAGCTCGTTTAATGTAACCTTTGACCGTAAACTATAAAGTCGTATCTATTTTAATCAACAAGTGGAAACACATCATAACATTTGACCTTTCCAAGAAGTTGTTAGTTTAAAAAGTTATCAAACAGATGTTTTTTTTATTTTTTTACTGTAACGATCAGGTATAGCGTCACGCTGTGTCCCGTACACATCAGTAGTCTGAGGAGGAGTCGGATACTTAGTGTTAAGACACTCTGTTCCCTATTTTCTGCTGAATTCTGGAGGCATTTTGTATTGAGTGGCGATATCAACGCCGCGCTTCGCCTCGACACCAGAGCGAAGAAAATGGAAATATTGAATATTGCATTTTCTCGAATGGCAATCGAACCTATAACCTGTCACGTTTTACTATCACTTTTGTAACTGATATCCCAAACACCTTTTAAAATATTATTTAATATTTAATGCCTTGGCTCATGATGTGTCCAGTGGTTAGAACTCTTTATAGTTGTGATCGTGAAGACCCCAAAATCTTTTAGAGATTCAGAGGAAACAGTGTTAAGAATTTCATATTATGCCATTAGAAGGTAACGCTTTAATAAGGTATTTGCCATCAGAAGATGTTCTTGTGTCAGTTATTTAGATAACTGTAGACTCGACAATATAACATTGTCATAACTCGAAGCCCGTCCGAAGATAAGCCAAGAGTGCGTCCTATCTTCCTCTCCACTATAACTGCGAACTAGTTATAATAAAAGGAAGAAAGAGTACGGGCCCATCCCCGCCCTACACCGTGAATTCCTACCAGACTGCGGCTGCAACAGTCTTATTGAACTCTCCGGGACGTTTGTGTGTGATCTTTCCGAAGGTACTTGTTACGCTTGTTTATATTAAGATTATATTAGAATGGTGATTCGTGATGTTGATTGATTTGAATATAAGTCGTTGGAACGAACGCACTACCGCTAGGCGGCCGATATGTTAAATAAACGCACGGCACACACCCCACAGTCGTGTCTCGAACCGTAGGCGGACACTACTACATACACCAGAGTTCCAGGACATAAAATAGCACCACACACCCGTACGAGACAGGCGGACACTACTACATACACCGGAGCTGGGATATAACAGCACCACACACCTACTACTCGTATACCAAGTCGTAGAAGTGGTATATAAAATGTCAATGGCTAACGCCATACAAGCATAGCTTACGTATCGCGAGCGTACTGCGAGACGGCATCAGCCACGACATAGTTAATGTCGCTATAACAGTTCGCATAAGCCCATCACGTTAGCTTCCGCGACGTCAAGCAACATTCAATATTATAATATTGGTCAAAGATCACTTTAAACCACAACATGTGTCGCTCCTACACATATATTGCCTTTATAAGAAATTGGATCCTAAAAGATCGTGCCATCATAGACTTCGAATTATCACATTATATTTATTATACATTTGGTACGAGTCTTTATGTGCATCATATTTATTAGTACCGTAGTACTTAATAGTGCGACTCGACCGCTGCCTTCCGAGCATCACCACCACCTATATATACGGAACGACGGTCGCGACACTCGGGACGATAATACACGAACTCGTCTCGATTAATATTTTATTCAAAATATATAGTTTGTATTATTCATAATTAACTATGTTATTTATGTGCATTGCCATGCATATTTTATTTTATTTATTTATTTATTTTTTACTTATACTCTAGGTATGTACTGTTACACTTTGTACCCCTGCGCCACGACTGCCCTCGAAGAACGAGCAGATGTAAGATTTTAAATTCACCTACCTGTTTATATTATATGAAATGTTCAAAGTAAGTTAATATTAAACTTACATTACTATTCATATCTCGCTAATATCAAACTATGAATAAACCTGTCCATTCATACGCTTGAGGCGCCATAACTCAAGAACCAAGCTGAACTAAACTGAATTCTGTTCGTAGAACGTAATATACTCACTGACCTCTTTAAGTCAGAATATACTACAACGTACTCTAATTTCAAATCTAATTCTATGACGAGAAAGTTATATATTTATAGAGAAATATCACTCTACTCTTTGAGTTAGGTCCGATTACCATGATAGTCAAGATGCTGAAAGCGGGGAATGAAAGTGTCTTAACACTAGGTTTCCAGGTTCCCTCTGCCTAGTCTTATCTGTAACATATACCCCCAATATATTAATAGATAATGTTTCCCATAAAAGGGTCCCGATTAGTAATATAATATATAAGTATCTAAGGCTTACGGCTAGCGAGGGTCAAAAGAGACATACACAGACACACCGTCCATAGTATATCTTTTAATACCGGAATTTCTTTATACATTTTATTTCATAGCCTTTATCCTTTCACGTACGTGGCTTGGATACATATAAGATATTAGGATTTTTTCATCCTCTCGCTGAGCACACGAATATGTAGAAAATTTAATAACTTCAAGTTATATGTTATATTTTGTACATATTTCTTTTACAGTGTATCCCGCACATCTCTCTGGTAGGCAGAGAGAACCTGGGAACCTAATGTTAAGATACTCTGTCCCCATTAGGATACTTCCATTCCCAATTACCGTCGAATTCTTTCTTGCCGAGGCATTGCGTGTTGAGTGACGGAACTCAACCACCGTTATGACAGCGAAGAAATCAAAAAATAAATATTTCATTTCCTCGAGTGGGAATAAAACCCACAACATGTCGCGTTTATGGTCGTACGTTTGTGCCACTGCGCCACGACTGGCCTCTAAGTATAGAGTATGTATGTAATATGCATATATGAATTTCGTATTATAAATGATACTTAATTAAACAAAAAAACAGGCGAAGACAAAATGTTGCATTTATCAGTACTACCAGTTGTATAAGTGTAATCCGAGTTTGGTTAAAAGTTTGTAAGAAATATCAGTTTAAAAGCTATAGAAGTTAAGATAGCCAAATTACAAACTAATAAAATTTAGTAAAAATAATTGAACCTATTCAGAAAACGTATAAAAATTTGAACGTAGCGGGACTCGAACCCGCGCTTCCTGGAAACCGACCAGGAGGCCGACGTTTTCTAAATAAGTATTTTTCTTTCCTAAGTGTGGAATAACACTTTAAACATGTTTAAAAATAATTGAACCTCTTCCCACCGTCGTTTAATGTAGTGAAGATATACTTAGTATAAAATATATTTCTTTGAACAAGACATGTGAATATGCATTGTGGAATACGGGACGTATACTACAAAAGAGTGAACCGTGAAATTGCTTTTATTTGAAAGCTCAAGACTCGTAAAATGGCCTTATTGGAAACGGTCCCGATCAATTTAAAAAATTGCAGGAACTTTTCCATTTACATTTTAAAAGGGATAAAATTATTAATTATTCATATTTAATAAAGAGAAGGCAGTGGTTGTAAGTTCTAATTCTATTAAAACGATTTTTTAATATTGTGTGTGATGTGTGATAATAGGTTTATCGAGACAATGAGCGATATATACAATGACTTTACACGAGCGAAAAGTCAAGAAAAGGACAAAAATTATTATATCTTTTATCACAAAATGAAAAAAAAACATTCATACATTTTTTTGAGTACTGCGCTATATCCCGCATATAAGAAGGTATTGAGGACAACCTAGTTTTAAGACATTCTGTCTTCCTAGCAACGCCTAATTTTTGAGACATTGCGGGTTGAACGGCGGTACTATCGCTGTGCTTTGTCTTGTTATCACCGCACCGGAAACCGCTTCAATTTTTTGTATTGATAGTGTAAAGTTATTGAAATCATACCTAATAAATGGCTTAACATCATATTAAACTATTAGAGCAATCCGTTGAACAGCTATGCAATGTTAAATCAGGCAACTACGGGGTTCAGCCAACTGATAAAATACATATATAACGTAGATTAGGACAAATATAAATCATAAATTTTATTGTATATTCGTATATTTAATATTAGTTCTGTATTAGAAACCAATTAATTATTAACTTGATATCCTTAGTATTCAAGCATTGAACTGACGGATGATCTTTACTTCTATATATATTTGCTGAAAAAGTGAAGTGTTTGTTTATTTGAACGTACACATCTCAGGAACTGATTCGAATTGAAAAAATCCTTTTGTGTTAGATAGTTTATTTATCTCGGAAGGCTATAGGCTGAACAACGTCACGTTAATCGTTTTAAAATATGTCATGTCATGTGCGAGACCACGGGGGCGAAGCCGTAAGAAGAAGTTAGTTTAGTTATATTTTGGATTAAATATATTTAGACATTAAGGCCAGTGGAGGTGCAGCGGCACAAGCACGCGACTATAAACGGCTGTGGATTCGTTTCCTACTTGGTAACAACGCAAAGCGCCGAGTCGACTTCCGCCACATAACACGCAATGCCTCTCGAATTTATCGGAAATTGGGGAACGAAAGTGTCTTAATGGGAACGGAGTATCTTAACATTATATTTTCATGTTCCCTCTACCTATCCTGTTACATGCGGGATACGGCGTGAAGCCGCAGTGAACATTTACCATCAATCCCAATTCCCTATTTAAGTGTCAATATATTCTTCATTAACAAAGGCCTACACTGTGCGATATATTTTAGTATATTGTCAGAGTAATTTGTGTTTTACGAGATCTATCATAACTTTCTATTACGTTGTTTATGGTTCACATAAACGCGAATGTTAACACTGCTCTCTAATAAGTGTTAGGTTTTAATAAAGATTTTTATACACTAGTTAAATTTCTTTATAACTAGACTATCAGCTTCACGCTGTATCCCGTATACAGCATGGAAGGCAGAAGGAATCTAGTGTTAAGACACTCCGTTCCTTCCTTTACGTCAAATTTTACCAGGAATCGCTTGTTGAATGGCGGAACTCAACACAGGATTTTTGTTTTGTTACCTGAGCAAAAGAATGAAAATATTAAGAAATAATAATTCATTCCCTCGAGTGGGGATCGAACCCACAACCGCCGCGTTAAAGTCACTACCTTGTGCCACTGCGCCACAACGACACGCCTCAAAAACATAACTGAACTAGACTATATAAAATACCATAAGATACATAAATGACGAAGTGTTCATAATTTAATATGCAATTTCGTTCGAAATACGTCGATTTAATCATATCTTTATTAGTTTTAGATATATACATAGATATACATGTATGGTATTATTATAAACTTATTCTAGTCAGTTTCATCTGAACATATTTGCCAATAATATATAATATTCCGTACACAGCAGGGTAGGCAGAGGGAACCTAGTGTTAAAACACTCCGTTCCCCACTTGCTGCCGGATTCTGAAGACATTGCATGTTGAGTGGCAGAACTCAACGCCGCGTTTTGCCTCGACACCAGAGCGAAGAAATTGAATTATAAATTTAAGTAAATATTTCATCTCCTCAAGTGGAGATCGGACCCACAACCAGTCGGTTTTACAGTCACACTTTGTGCCCCTGCGCCACGACTGTCCTCCTCACAATACAAAATCAATTAGTAAAATTTATTTTCAGGTTATTGATATTTCCTTTCTCGCTAAGCAAAGCGCGGCGGTGGGTTACGGTTTCTAACATGTCAAATCTTTAAAGTAAACAGGCAGCCTTAACAATATGTGATAATTTAATGTAAAAAGAACAAATGACTGTGGCGTTGAGTTCCGCCACTCGAGTGTGTTAACACTAGAGAATCTCTGCCTAACCTTCTATTATGCGGGATACAGCGTGACACTGAAAAAAAGAAAAAATTAATTATAAATCTTACCTTATGACAAAGTACATCTATGTCCAGTTCATTGGCGACGTCTTTGATAAGGTCCATGAACAGGTCCGCTTCGTCGAGCTGCCTTTGCGCCGAGTTGCTGGGCGATCGTGATCTCTGTAAGACACAAATCATTTTAAGTAATAATACGAAAATAAAAACATAAGTGAATATAATAAAGAATTTAATTTTAGTTTAGGCTTAGAGTGTAAACCTCCTAATAGATTATTAAGCAAAATGTCATATTGTCAGAGGATTTATACAGTTTTGAAAATTGAATTGCATTCTCTACAATATGAAATCAAATGAAAACCGATTTTGTATTATATACTTCTCGAATGGTATAAAATGTACATAACGCTAAATAACCATAAAAAATATAAAAACACTGTGTTTTTATATTTTTTATGGTTATTTAGCAGGTTCAAATTTTAAGCAGGCAATATGTGAATAAGTAGTGAACCTTAGGCCCATTAAACGTAATTCTAAAAATGTAATAATAGATTAGAACATTTCCTACCGATATTACTTAATGTCATAATAGATATACCTATAATGGGCAGGCTGGTATTAAGTAGGATAAGGTTGGACGGAATATTTATCATAAAACGAGAAAAACCTTTCAGTCTTCGACATTTTTATTCCTCCCTAAATAAAACAAAACGAACGCAACAGAGAGAAAGAGATAATTGATTCCCTACTTTCCGCTCAACTTTCGAGATATTAAAAAGGAAAGATCTACTCTTAAGTTATTGATATGCATCATTCAAATCTTCCCCTGAGTGGAAATCGATGCCACAGCCATCGCGTTTCCAATCAGAAGCCGTCCCACTACGCAACGACGACTTCAAAGCGAAAGGATAAACATAAATATATTTTCAGGTGAAATAAAATACCGCGTACAAATATATACAACAACAAAATATTAGTATTACTCGTGATTTTTCCACACTACGTGACAAAACTTCGGTACTTAGAGCTTTGTACAAGCAAATAAAGAGCTTATATGGACGTGATTCTAATATAGGCCACTTTGCGATGACGATTTAAAATTAGATTTGGAAGCGATTCGCGAGACTAAATTAATAGAACTTGTATAATAGAGGCCAGTCGTGGCGCAGGGGCACAAAGTGTGGCTGTAAAATAAACTGGTTGTGGGTTCGATCTCCAATCAATGAATGAAATATTTATTTAAATTTATATTTCACATTTAATTTCTTCGTTCTAGTATTGAGGTGAAAGCGTGGCGTTGAGTTCTGCCCCGTCACCAGAGCGAAGAAAAGAAAATATGAAATATTTCATTTCCTCGAGTGGCAGTCGAACCCACAACCTGTCGCGTTTACAGTCACACGCCTGTGCCCCTTTGCCACTGGCCTCAAATCTACATTCAATATGCACCAAGTCTGAACTCCCACACTTAGGTAGGTATAGGTACTATCTTGTCAGGGCGCGGTTTCCATTCGCCTTTTGTCCAAAATAGGTCAACACCTTGATCTGTTTACGCCTGAACGTTATATGTAGTTTAGTGGCCATGACTCGTAAAGCTCACTTTCTGTCAATGAATGTTTTTCCATGAAATACGTGAGTAATATTTGTTATGTATTTCTATCTATTTCCTTAATTTCATATTTTGTTGGTTGAAATTATTCCGTGTAATGCCATGCAATGCCTCTAGAATTCGGCGAAAACATGGGATGGGATGGAAGTTTCTGGGAACGGAGTGTCATAACACTAGGTTCTCTCTGCCTATCCTACTATGTGGGAGATACAATGTAAACTTAAAAATAAAACAAATTCCGAGTACAACAGGGTAGGTAGAACACAGTGTAAAGGCACGTTCTCCGCTTTCCGTCCGAATTCGTGACGTTGCGAGTTTAATGATGCACCTTGTCTTTCAAAATCAGAGACCGCGTGGAATAAATATTTCTTTTAGTTTTAAAATCTTTTACTTGGAAAACCTGTACAATCGTAAATAGCACTAAGCTATAAAACAGCCCAATTTGATGGGAAAATGAGTGAATATTGCTCAAAAATATTATTTTATATATTAAAATAAAAAAATTGCACTCTCTAGTATACATGTTCTTGGTAAGTATTATTAAAAACGTGTATAGTCATTACGTTCAGTTTTCTTAGATCTTTTTGTGTAGCAGCTATCTTGAATTAAAATCAAGAAGAAGATCACATTTTGCTTATATTGATAAACGGCGTTTTGGATACCAAAATCAATATAAGTTACAACGGTTTGTGTTAACTAAAGTAATAGTTAATTACGCATAGCATGTAAAACCATAGAGTTATATGAACGTAAGATACTATCTTTTTTTGAGCTTCACGCTTGACTTCTATGTATCCCGCACATATAGCGACAGAGGAAACCTGGAAGCTAGGTGTTCCTAGGTTAAGACATTCCATTCTCATTAAAACACTTCCATTCTCCACAATATACGATAAAATAATAACTATCTAATTTTTTGCAACGAAGACATAATTACATAAAAAAATGTTAATTTACTGAACTCTGTGTACCTTTTTAACAATAAAAGTATAATTTTACTAGTGAAGATTGAAAATATAAAAAAAAAATTGCTACTATCAATATACGCTACAAATAAAAAATCTGTATTTTACTTGAAAAACAAAAAAAACATGTTTCCAAATTACCACATTAATTCTCATCACGTAGATATAGAACGCAACACGAGACAAAAGAAATTCAATCCGCAGTCCGCTAGACTAATTTCGGCAATGGCAGGCCGCTATTATTTATTACTTTTCTGTGGTAGGAACATTGTTTATCCATTTCTGTCTTACGTGTTTTATACTAGCGATATCAACGCGGCTTCGCCTGCTTACACTTATTATTATATTATATCCAAATATATATATATATATATATATATATATATATATATATATATATAAATAGATAGATAATATTTACATAAATTGTGTCAATTCAATGTTCTTCTGATATACCTATAAGCTACATTACTGTTAAGTTACATCTAAATTTGTTTAGTAGAATAGATTTTTTGTGAATGTGGAACAAACATACGTCCCCAGTCATCAAACACTTTTCTACGTATAACATAAATAGGATTTATCTTTTATTCATACATATAATAAAATTGTAAAATGTAATTTAAATCTACTATAGAAGTTCAATGTGTCGGTATAGACAAATATAACATTTCATATTATATTCAGTTTCTCACCGGGTCTTCCATCAGAGCCTTCTGAGGCGGTGAACTTTATGGTGGTCCAAAAGGGCTTTCTATATGATTTTTTAGAAAAGAACATTTTACCTTAGATTTTATAGCATGATAGTGGTAGCATGATATATGTCTCGGTGCGATACTAATATATTTTCTACTTAAACAGCGCAAAACTTTGAATCTATACATTGACGTACGTATATCATAATTATAGAGTAAGCAACTCTATCAACTCCGACAATATAATTACTGTTTTCAATGTTACGATTTGATTAATTATTTTCTATTCCTCGCTCTCGTAAAAGACAAAGCGAGGCGTTTAGTTCCTTCACCTAACACGCAATCTCTAAAAAAAATGTCTTAAAGTGGGAAACTTAGTATCTTAACCCAAAGTTCCCTCTGTTAACCATAGTAAATGTAGGATACAACGTAAAGCTAGCAAAATAAATACCGAAACCCTTACATCAGGAAGTTAATATATATCGATATTTAAACATTAACGCTTGAACAGTTCACGTATTGAACCCCAGTCGCCTATAACCTCCATATCCAATCAAGTGATAACCATCGATATCAAAGGATCTAAGTGATTTGCAATAAGGTTTATTAGTTTATATGAGCAATATGCTTTTACGTATATTAATTTATGTTTAAGTAGTTTGTAATAAATTAAACCTATAATTTTTAGCTGCATCGATTTCTCGTGTTAAACGCTGCATGTAGTGTGGCGTAACTCAACGCCGCTCTGTAAAGTATAGCGAGAGCGAAACATTATATTATATTAGAACAAACCAATAAAAATTAAATAAAATCATTCCTCTGATCGAACCCATAACCACCACGCTTACAATCAGAAGCTGTACCTCTATTTATAATTGCAATAATTATACATATATAATTGTCTGTAAAAAATATTGTACATAAATCTGTATAAGAGAAATATTTGTGTGAGTGACTGTTACCGTCTCTGTACTTATAATAATGTTTAATATATTTGAAATTTTTAATTTTATTTTAATGTAATTACAGCGTCTTTATCCACTTCTCCAATGTTTAAAATGCAACATGAAAAAGTCGTCAGGGGTTTCTTCTGCCGTGTATACTATATTGGAGGTAACCGTGACGTGATTAAGCTCTCCCCACACGAGAGAATCAAATATTTAATATTTTTTTCCTTGCTCTGGTAACGAACGGTGGAAACTGGAGAAGGAAAATGTCTTACTGGAGAAAGGAGTGTCGTAACACTAGGTTCCAAGGCTTTTTCTGCTTACTCTTCTATGTGTAGGATACAGCGTGAAGCTAAAACAACAATTAAAATGTATTATATATTTTTTTTTGTTTTTTACTTACATTGATTTGACCTAGTAGTCAAAAACTACTTTCTCCATTTAAGTAAAACATGGATTTAACATAAAAAATTTACATATAATTTAATATGAAATGATAAAAATATGAACATAACAAACATTTGCTTCTGCAACATCATTTAAATATAATATTTTGTTAACTTCTATTATATTTAAAAGCTTCACATTAGAAAACAACTATTAAAATCTTAAGTGAACTGTCATCCTCGACCCATATTTAACTTTTGCCGTAAAATTTCACTGCAACTGATATCTAACAATAGAAGATATTATTTGTAGTCGTTTATAAATGAAAAAGTTTTTTAAAAAATTGTACACACAATTTAAAGCTTTGCTTTTTGCTTTGCATACCATATGTGGGGAAATACTTATATAATTGAGGCGCTGGGGCACAAAGTGTGACTATAAAATTGACTGGTTGTTGGTTCGATCCCCACTCGAAGAAATGAAATATTTTTTTACATTTATATTTTCATTGCTTGCTTGATCAGAGCGAGTCTGGGAGGCCTTGAGTTTTGCCACTCAACACGCAATGCTTCCAGAACTCGGCGAAAAGCCGGGAACGGAGTGTCTTAACACTAGTAAAGTAAAGTAAAGTAAAATACTCTTTATTGTACACCAAATACATATACATATTGAACATTAACCATGACACATTGGAGCACAATAGGCGGCCTTATCGCTAAGTGAGCGATCTCTTCCAGGCAACCTTAGGGTAGAGGAGAGAATAAGTAAGTGACATGGGAAGGGGTGTACTGAGTACTAGATAATGTTATTTTTTTTTTTTTTTTTTTTTTTTTTTTTTGAAAAAAAA
>JAATLQ010037796.1:0-64368 GCA_013421005.1 Heliconius erato x Heliconius himera | reverse complement strand
TTAATCTTCGTGAGATATCATCCGTCTTCGTGAATCTTCGTCCGATATCATCAGTCTTCGTGAATCTTCGTGCGATATCATTCGTCTTCGTGAATCTTCGTGGGATATCATCCGTCTTCGTGGGATATCATCCGTCGTCGTTAATCTTCGTGGGATATCATCCGTCTTCGTGAATCATAGTTAGATATCGTCAGCCGTCGTTAATCTTCGTGAGATATCATCCGTTTTCGTGAATCATAGTCAGATATCATCAGTCTTCGTGAATCTTCGTGCGATATCATCCGTCTTCGTAAATCATAGTCAGATATCGTCAGCCTTCGTGAATCTTCGTCCGATATCATCCGTCTTCGTGAATTTTCGTCAGATATCGTCAGTCTTCGTTTGCCTTCGTGTATCACCGATCAGTATTCGTTCATTACCAACTATCCTCAGTCGTTGCTAAGATGCCCATCACACGATCAAGATATCAGGCTGAGGAATGGAGATATGAAGCTAGGGGTAACCCTTCATCTAGTCAAACAGTGGTGACACATCCGTCTACGGTTACTCAAGAGGAAACCGTTATAGTAAAGAATTTAATAGTATCAGGCGACGAAGAGGAAAAACCAAGAAATATTTCAATTAACATGGAGGAACAATTTGAGGGCGCACAAATAGGGTTAATTTCGAAGTGTTCAAAATCAAGGAAAACTACAAAATCCAGACGTAAAGCAAGAAATGCTCGTGAGGAAATACTTCGCATCAAGCTTGAACTCGCACAGATAGCTCTGGAAAACGCAGAATCAGATAGTTCAGAATCAGAGGAAGATAATATAGTTAGCTCCTGGATTGAGAATAGTGCACAAATCGTACCAACACCACGTGCAGACGTTCCGAGGCAACCACATCCCGTGCCTTTATGCTGTACAATGCCTCAATATCCAAATATCGTCACCGTCTCCGACAATAATCAAGCAATACAGATAGATCCAACAAAGGAAATAGAGGAGCTTAAAAAGGAAATAGAAAATTTAAAGAAAAGATGCGAAAAAGTGGAATCCGCTCCTACTTCGTTGTGTAAGAAGACAGAGGTACCTATAGCTACCATGTTACCTCCATCATCGTCATATCCTAATAGATTTCATGGAATAGTTAAAATTACGTGCAAAATTTGCAACAAAGAAGGCCATCACAGTATTAGCTGCAAGAAATTTCTAGATGCCAATTCAGATAAAAGATGGGAACTCGCCAAAGAACACCGACTTTGCTTTAGATGCCTTCGGTCCAGACAGTTAGGACATTCGTGTAGACCACAGAAATGCAGCATTAAGGGATGCACCGCTACTCATCATCGATTATTACACTACGAGAAAAAAGAGATATCAGAAATTCGAAATCAAAAAGAAACCGTGGCCAACGCGTGGATACCATCAAAGGCGCATGCTTACCTTAAAATTATACCAGATCGAGTTCTTGCACCGGCGGGAGAAACCTCTGCATACGCCCTATTAGATGACGGATCAACTGTGTCTCTCATAGATGAAGCTTTGGCAAAGGAAGCTAACCCGCGTCGGCCAGACTCTGATCCAGAAATAAAAGCTGATCATAAATGGTATCACGGGCCTGCCATCTTGAAAGAAAATCCAAGTACCTGGCCTATCGAAAAACCGGTCGTTTCAAATAATAGTAGTGAAAAACGTACCTTTACCGTTAAAGAACTCCAGTACCGGCGGGAGCCTCATGATCGGGGCCCTATTTATCAAATAGGCGATCCGGTACTCATAGCTGACTCACAACTACCACGAAATACGTGGCCGAGAGGACGCATAGAAACAGTGTATCCAGGTGCAGATGGACAAGTGCGAATAGTTGAAGTACGCACTAAGGCCAACCAAAAAACTCGTTCCGCTTCCCAAGTAAGAAGACGTCGTCGCTCACTGCGGAAAAGATGCAGTATCACGTCGAGACCTGATACTGCACGGCGGGAGAAATGTTCGCGACGTCGCGATTCACGCGTTCGCGGACTTGACTCGACATGTCGTTGCAAGTTCTTAGTTGCGTGTCGTGACTCGTGACGTCACACCGTTATAATAGTTTTAAAAGTATTATTTAATATTTTGTAAATTAGTAATATGTTTAATTAATAACATAAATAGAATTATAGATAGTTATATATATCACATTTTAGATGTGTATAGTAATTCTCGAATTTGTATCGTAATTATATAGTTTAATATAGTTTATCGAGATAATTGTATGTTAAGATAATAATTACTTTCGTATCGTAAAGCTATTATTAATTATTGTTAATTATAGATAAATAACAGATTTATAAATGCTAAATGATAGTAAATAATTATTAAGAGATTTTTTATCATAATAACTTGTGTGAATTTCGTAATAGTTACAGTATTTTTCGTAAATTTCTAATAGTAAATAATTAAATAATTAAATAATATATTAATTTATATTTAATTATATAAATATTCTTGTGTTCTTTTAATATATATAAATTGTAAAAGCGTCCGATTTATAGTTATTAAAATATGAGTAAAAACATGTAATAGACATAGTGAAAATATTAGCTTAAATAAAGATAAAACGGCTCGGTGGCTTGCGGCTCTCTTTACGGTATAGCTCCGCGGTACGTAAGGTAGCAAAGACGCGCAGTCAGTGTGTCGGACAACCAGTTACAGCATAGTGAATAGGATGAAGAATAGGAAGAAAAATAAGAAGAAAAATAGAAGAAATATAGGAAGACTAATAGAAGAAATATAGGAAGACAAATAGAATAATAGGAAGACATATTAGAAGAAGCCGTCAGTCACCGACCGTTATATAGAAATAGTATCTTGTTTCATTCGGCGATCTCCGTGTTCCCACTATCCGGAACCTATAGTGTACAGGGCGTCAGCGGCTCGTTCGTTCGAGATCCGCCCGTCCGGTACACTAATATTTTCTACAGTTTAGTACAAAGTAAATATATAAAAGAAAATACTTTCTTCCATTTCATACTATTATTTTATTTCCAGTTAACGCACGAGAGAAAGTAAACGTTTTTAGCATTTTCCTTGAAACGTGAAAATCTATATTATCCTTTTCTTTGATGAAGTTGGAGCTGGTTTAAATAAACAAGAGAATCTCAAACGCTACCAAATTAAAAATGTAAGTAAATGAAAATCAAAGCGTTAAAATACTTAAGTGTATTTGTATATTTTATTAATTAGTATAATAATAATGATGAAAAGAATAATATGCAACCTTGGCGCATTGTGCCCACAAGCGTAAACGGAACGGTTGTGGGTTCAATTCTCACACAGGAAAGTTTCCTCGCTGTTCCACCACCTTACACGCTAAAGAGTTTAGCGAAGTAGTGTTTTAGTACTAGATTCCCATGTTTCCTCTGCCTACTATACTCTTGTGTTCAATATACAGAGTGAAACTAAAAAAAAATACGTAAAAAAACGAATCTTTTGATGACGGGCAATCCGGTATTCTATATAATAGTTCAACAACGTCCGGCCTGCCAATGTATAGAATACCAAAAACGTGTGGGTAATGTACGAAATATTATTTATTTTATGCTTTGCCCAGGTTCTCTATAAAATACCGAATGCGCAGCCTGTTATGAATGTACGAGTATAAGATGAGAGCAAGGACTTGCGGGCAGGCAGGCAGGCAAAAAGCTTATTGCGACTTGTTGACTTGCAGCTTTCTATACTTGCTTCCATTTCATGCAGATTTGGTACTTACATATGTATGTATGTAGTATCATAGTAGTCGTGGCGCAGGGCCATAAAGTGTGACTGTAAACGCGATTGGTTGTGAGTTTGATGTCGACTCGAGGAAATTAAGTTAGTTTTAATTAATTTAGTTTAAGTAGCTGATAAATATAAATCTGTTGATTAGCGTATTTATGAAAAAGTTAACAAAAGGTACGGACCATACGTCTGCAGTTTTTAGTTAAAATATATACAAAAAAACACACTAGGTTCCTTCTGCCTACTCTGCTGAGTGCTGGATACAGCGTGTAGCTGTAACTGTAACTGACTTACAAATGTGGTAACGCCACCGCAGCTACTGATTTAGCGGATATTAAGTTCAGGTTAGGTCAGGTTAGTTATTTTTGAATTTATAAGTTTCTAACCTTTTTTTTACGGGGGGAAATCCTCATGGACTACCTCCGCCTGGGGAAAGGCGCGGGGGCGTGCCGGATTCTTACCGGCTAAAACCATCCCGGTGTCTCCTTGCACGTGAGCGCGGGGCTGCGGGAGTCCAAATTCATCCGCAGCCCCTCACTAGTGCTGGCCGGGACTGTCAGGGCCTCGTCTCCTGCGTGGGTTAGTGAAAGTGTTGAGCTATCCCATGCATCGTCTCAGAGGCGTCCACTGACGCCCGCGCGCGCCTACGACACGGGTCTGTGGAATAGGGGTGAGAACTTCCTCAAGTCCCTCGCCCCTGGACTCATTCATGGGAGGCGGAAAACAGTTTGCTTCTGCGACATCACGTCCTAGCAGAAGGACGCCGCTGCGTCCCAAGACTTATAGTTATACACTCGGCGAGCGTGTGTTGCGCCGTGTCCTCCCCACGTTATAAGTTTCTAACGTAACTTAACCTAATTTGCATTTAGAAACTGCTAAATCTGTACCTCGAATGTGGAAATATGGACAAATTTCTATTTATTTTACACATTGTTGGTGGAACCGCAGGTACTTTATACAATCCTTAAGAATTTTATTCATTACCTCGGCAAAGTATGTAATGGGCAATAATATTCATAATATTATTTCATACATTGTCTGAACGCCCCAGATATTTTATACATTGCCGAGTTGGTGTAAAAAATATCGAAGTTATATATGGACAAACATCAAGAACTGATTGCTGGCAGAGAGTACAGAAACAGCCAACTATGAGCTTCCTCCAATTCTCCCCAAATTGCGCGTTGATCCACGTAACTCAACCTCGCTCGTCACCAGGGCGGGGAAGAAATGTAATAAGAAAAAGTAAAATTATACTTAAGCCCAGTACATACAGAGAAACATTTTTCACCTTTTTTACTTTATCTTTATATAATTTCCCAAAGTGGAAAAACTGTTGCAAGTCGACAAGGAATTTAAACAAAGCGACCGCAAAATACAAACGTACCTAATACTTTTATTTAATTCTTAGCGTATTTAAAGTATTTTACGCTGACCGTATTTAAAGTGTCGCTGTTACTTCAAAGGGTGCATAGAAAACAAAAGATTTGTCTAAAATCAATTATTATTATTAAGCTTTAAGCTTTATAAATTTCTAAGATAGTTGTGGGTTCGATTTCTACTTACTTATTATCATTTAAACGATACGGTGAAAGCGTTCAAAACGTGACGTTTGGTTCCGCCACTGAAAATGCAATATGTCGAAAATTAGGCGATAAGTGGAGACGTCGCTCTTTGTCTATCAGAGTGGGGAAATATGCTGCAAATATCAGAGGGAATCTGGAAACCTAATTTTAAGACACTTCATTCTCCACTTTTCTTGAGGCATTGCGTGTTAAGAGGCGAAACCCAAAGCCACGCTTTGCGCAGGGAAAGTTATCAGTTACGAGTGAGAATCGAACCCTCAATCGTTACGTTTACAGCCAGACGCGATGTTTTCATTGTTACTAGACATGTAATTTCACAATTAAATACAAATATTGTGTTTTGGTTTATTTTGTTTGATATTTAAAATTAGTACCGGCAGAACGGCTTTCTGAACCTTAGAAACTTTATACATTCCTATAGGAACCACTGGATCGGACTGACACTACTGACATGTACTAGCATAATAATAACCTAATTGAATAAAGAATATTTAGATTTTTTTATGAATATCAATTTATTCATAAAATACCTATGAATAATGATGAATATTAATATAACTAGTGGCTCCTGCGCGACTACCCGCTTTTTTATTTAATGTTATTTGATTGATTTTAGGAAAATATGATTATTTTAGTATGGTTATCTATACTGTTGTTGTACATTTAATACAACGTAATTTTAATCGGTTGGGACATTATTAGATATTACTCACAAAAATATAGCCTAGATCCTGACTAGACCTACTAGCAATACAAAAAATAAGATTTTTTCAAATTGGCCCAGTAGATCAGAATATGTGCGTGTACAAACAGACAGACAAAATGAAAAAAAAAACATTTTCTGTTAATTATTTTAAATCCAATCTGTTATAGGACGGTCGGGGCGCAGGGGCACAAAGTGTGACTGCAAAATTGACTGGTTTCGAATTCGCACTGGCGTCGAGGCAAAGGGCGGCGTTGAGTTCCGCCACTCACAACACGCAATGCCTCCAGAACTTGGCGGAAAGTGGGGATCGGAGTGTCTCAACACTAGATTCCCTCTGCCTACACTGTTGTGTGCGGGATACAGCGTTAAGCTGATTTAATTTAATTTAAATTTATATTAAACCCAGCTACATTGTTTTAAATGTACAGACACATTTTTTTTACTGTTTTATCATAGTGTATATTATACATATATATTAATATGATTAATAAATATGTAAATGATATAATTATAATGACAAATATATAATCCTTAAAATATGAGAAGCGCTTTAAAATATGTACCTATTATCGGGAAAATTCTAACATGAACGTAATATTATGTTAATAAAATTTAAATGTGATTAAACTCATTATCTAAAATAAACACGTAATCTAGTATCGACAGTAATTTGTACTCGTTGATTGAATTTATAGCACATTTAGAGTGTAATTGGTTTATAAATTTCAATTAATTATTTTAATTAAATATGTATGTAAATATTGACAACGTATCGGCGCTGTTTTAAAGGCAGTTATTGTGGAGTTAACTTTTTCCAGCCGAGTAGTGTTGGCGTTTTCTGAGGGACAGAATACTCTCTTTCCTCCCTACGTAGTGTCGCTAAAAGTTAGTAGTGCTAACAGCAATAATCTCAAATTTGAAAAATAAGCAGAGTTAAGTTTCGCCATTCAATACGCAATATATCCAAAAAATTGAGTGGTTCCTACTCTGTTATGCAGGAAAAGGAGGAGGATGCAAGGAAAGAGGAGAATGAACCTCAACACTAGGCTATTTCTACCTGTTTTGTTATATGCCTAAAGAAAAAAAAGAAAGTTAATTTATATAAGATCATCTCATTAAAGGGTGGCTGTGGGCTCAGCTGGAACTAGGGGCAACGTGTAATATTAAATGAATAATACACTCGCTCTGGTAAGACAAAGTGCGGCGTTTGATTGTAAAACTCAACACAATGTCTCATACAATTCAAGTGTATTTTCGACCAAGGAGGGCGGAGTGTCTCAACAGTGGGTTTCATCTGCCTACCCTACTATAATACAAGATATAGAGTGAAACTAAAGAAAAAAATATATGAAAAAATATTTAAAAACTTTTTTAAGTAGATTATAGTGTGGTCTCTAAAAGTTTTGCGTTTTGCATTTTTTACGCTCCTTAAGCTTTCTATTCAATATCACGCTCCGTTGTAACAGCTGGGTCAGGGCAAAGCGTTAGCGTGTGCTATCTCACGCAGTAATGTGATAGAATTTTTATTTACACAGTTTTTTTTTTATGTATAGTTGCATATTTTTTTTTATTCCAGTCTAGTCGCAGGAGCATAAGTGTGTGACTGGAAACGCGACAGGCTGTGGGTTTGATTCTTATTTGACGAAATTAAATATTTAATATTTCATTTCTTCGCTCTGGTGTTGAGGCAAGACCCGGCACTGAGTTCCACCACTCAATACGAAATGCCTTAACAAATTGACAGAAAGTGGGGAACGGAATGAGTGCCTTAACACTATTTTCCCTCTGCCTACGCTGCTATATGCGGGATACAGCGTGAAGCTATAAAAAATTAACATTGACAATTTAAGCGTGAAGCTGTGTTTTAACTAAATTTCATCCCTGTACTACAAATATTATATTTATTTACCCTCATCTATAAAATATTATACACGAAATGGTGCGTGAGGGTAGTTTAACAGGCCATTTGTTTTTGATACAGCGGCTACCACTATCTTTATAGTGCACGCGTTGGCCATGTCGCTCTTCGTTTTAAATTGCTTAGGTTTTTTTTTTCAATATGGTAACACTTGGAAGATCGTACAAATTGTGTTTAATATCTTTATCAATTGTAATTTAATAAAGAGAAGCAATAATAACAAGCAATGTTTCGAAAAATGGAAGACAGAGAACGGAGTGTCTTACCCCACTTCTCTCTGCCTATCTGCCTCTGCCTTAGGAAAACTTCCGTCTGCTATCCCACTCATGCCAGGGTGTATAGAAGCAACCTGGAAGCCCAGTGATAAGACCACAAATGTTCCCTAGTAAGACATTTCCGTTCTCCACTTTCTGCTGAATTCTTGAGGTATTGTGTGTAGAGAGGCGGAACTCAACGTCGCGCTTTTGCCTGGTTACTAGAGAGACGAAATGAAAATATTCAATATTTTATTCTCTCGAGTGAGAATCGAAGACACACACACAACCGTAGTATTTACAGTCGCAAGCTTGAATTTCCCCACTTTTAATATCTTGAATTTGGAAGGAAAGCGTAGAACGGAGTATCTTAATACTAGATTCCTTCTGTACATCCTATTATGCGGAAAAAAGTATGTGGCTACTTTTTGATGTGATGATTGATAAGATGATTGTCATATAAGTAAAAAGCAAAATGTGCTTATATTGATTTCTGATGAAACGGTAAATATATGAATTCTCTAATTATATGCAAAGTCTTCTAATAACGGAAGCTCCTTTCCGTAACGTCAAATGGAGGAAATTGATGTTCTCAGGATGCTCGTAATTACCTCCGCAAATGACGGGAAATGATTAAATATACATATTTGATAGATACATACATAGTACCTTTGTGGAACTTTTTAAAACGTTTTTTAGCTTTAAGCTGTAGGCCGCACATAGCAGGGTGGGCAGAGGGCACCTGGAAACCTAGTGTTAAGACACTCCCTTCCTATTAATATACATCACTCCAATATCTTTCGATTTTTGGAGGCATTGCACTTTGAGTGGCGGAACTTAGCGCCACACTTTTCTTTGTTACCTGAGAAATAAAAATATTAAAATATTTAACTAACCTGAGTGGAAATCGAACTTCTAACCATCACGCTTAAAGACACACATTTGTGATCCTGTGCCACAATGACTGGTCTTTTAAATTAGATTCACGTTTAAAATTAAAAAAAAATCAGCTTTACGCTGTATCCTGCACACAGCAGGGTAGGCAGAGGGAACCTAGTGTTAAGACAATCCGTTCCTCACTTTCTGCCGAATTTTTGGAGGCATTGCGTGTTGAGTGGCAGAACTCAACGCCGCGCTTAACCTCGACACCAGAGCGAAGAAACGGAAATATAAATTTAAGTAAATATTTCATCTCCTCGAGTGGGGATCGAACCCACAACCAGTCGGTTTTACAGTCACACCTCGTGCCACTGCGCTACGACTGGCCACGATTAAAACTTCTAATTATTTTTATTTTTTATAAATATTTTATTTAAATTTGCGAATACTATAGTAAAGTAAGTTACACTACAGCTACTCTTGTAAAATACGCATAGATACAAAGTTAATTTTATTCACGACGTAATGGCAGTTGAGGGAAAGCTAAACGTGTAACGATAATTTAACGGGAACTAGATATTGCAAGGTTCAATAAGAGAGTCACTAAGCAGTATTCGATATTATTTGATTTTTTTCGAAAAAGTATAAAAAATATAATGTTTATAATAACATATAATAAACAAGTAAAAATAGCGCGTCTGTACATTGAATATATTTACAAAATAATAATTGAAAGCGTTTTAGCAACAGAATAAACCCAAAGCTACAAAAAAATATCGGTTCCAGAACAACTGGACGGAATTGAATAAAACTTTTTTTGTTGAATAGATATTAAGTCTAGGTACGTCATTTTAACAAAGGTGAAATTTTCAGGACTATTAGTCTAATATGTAGTTAAGACAGTATGAGTACTTATTTAAAAATCAGGCCGTTCAGAGGTAGTGCCGACTTAAGGTAGAAACTCTCGTATTTAAATATGTTTTTAAGAATAATGTAAAAATGTATATTTATTATTACCAGAATCTTAATGTGGTGGGCATCACGTACTCTGCTGTGTGCGGGATACAGTGTGAAGCTGATTTGATTTGATTTTATTTGAACTGATTACATTCAAATTATTTTAAGAACTCCGCTCTTGTAAAATAAAATAACGGCATTGATTTTCCCAACACAACATATATTTATTCTAAGCTAATCTGAAAGTGTCAAACGGTGTATCAACACTATGTTCTCTCCTTCCTGCCATATGCGCGGGAAGTATGGAACTAAAAAACATACATAAATATAACATTTTCCGAGATATTTTCAAGATTATAAAAACAATTTTAATATATATTTTTAGCTTTATGACGTTTCCCACACATAACAGAGTAGGCAGAGGGAAACTGTTAACTTAAGGTTAAGACACTCCGTTTCTATTAAGAAGCTACCGTTCTCCACTTTCCGCCGAATCCTGCAGCCATTATTGAGTGCCGGGGTTAAGCTCCGCCACTCAACACGCACTGCCTCACCTTAATAATAAATCACACGAAGAAAGAAGTTCTATATGTTTTATTAATAAAAAAAACCACGTCGCTACTTCTATCGTACCGTGTCATACAAAACGACGTAAGCCGAGCTCATTGCATACATTCCGCCAGTATATTACATTCCAATGTCGCGTATCCGTATCGCCCCTGACCCAGACGGAGCGATGCCATAAGAGATTTTATTAAGAGTTATTAGAATTTTATAAAACGTGTTAAGTGTTAATATGGTAATGATTGGGATTTTTTTCTCTTTTTTTTATGTCCAAAAAGACAAAGACCGGGGTTGAGTTCAGTAAACACGTAATGTCTGGAACTTGCAAAGTGTCTGTTTTTAGTTACTTTAGTTTTACTAGAAATTAATTTTAGTTATACTAATCACTATATAACAACGTAACTTCGTATGACGAACACACAATAGGACAATGTATGTCATAAAGAGATCCAGTTAATAAACTGCCTTCACTTAGGGAATAAAAATCAATATTTACAATACATACATATGATGACAATGGGTTTGTAGTTTAATATCGTTATATCTAATATATTTACACAAATAAAAAAACATTTTTGTAATATAATTTTAAAACATCTTTTTTTAAAAAGGTTTGTTTGTAATAATATTTTATTTGTTAATTATATTTATAGTGTATTGTATTTTACAAATTAAGCTCTTTCAATTGACATTCGTATTAGGTGGAATGTACTGCTATTTTGAATCAACAATAACATTGTTTATGTGTAATTTCATACTCATCAGAACTCGTATTCGAAGTCGTATTTAGAATTTCATCTTAATTGGACGCTGGAATATAATAGAATACATATACAAGTACCACATACAAGAATTGTGTTAGCTTCACTAAAGCTTCACCAATTAGTAAATCACCATTAAGTTTTTATATAGAACTTATACATTTTTTTTTTGCAACAACGCGACGCCTGGCTCGTCCTGAATGCCCCCAAATCTAAACTGACAGTAAGAATTAAAAGTGTATTATGCTCTCGGAAGCTCTCAAGCCCTCTTGTATATATTTTTTATTCGTCGTCGTAGCGTGATGTAATATGTATATAAATAGTCTTCCTCAATAAATCCAACTTACAAATATTTTTCAATTACAATCAGTTGTTCATGAGCTTAGGGCGTTAAGCCAAACAAACTTTTCAACTTTACGGTATTAATATAGATGTCTGTATTTAAACTATCTAAAACCGTATACATTTGTGATTTAACTTCTCAATTTGTTTTGTTTAATCTTAAGCTAAGTTGAGAGTATGAGTAAAGTCAGTAGAAGCTTATTTAGGGTATGATCCTAAATAATTAATGAAGATCAACAATTGGTTCTTATCTCCTTATAGGGATAAAGAAATATAATACAATTTATTACTATAGTAGTTTGTTTGTTTGTTTGCTTGCTCATTTCTAATATTTTATGGAGGAAAATTAATTTAAGTAAGTACTGTTTAGTGACGTGGTACTCCTTGAATAGGAAGAATAATAAAAAAAAAATCTCTTTAAACTCTAGAGCAAAAGCTATTTCGATGTTTTAACAAAAAGTTTTCTTCTAAAATGTTTCGCAGTGTATAGATATTATTGAATTACCTACGTAGATAGATAATGATAATAACTTTATCATAAAAATATCCTTGTGTGGTATAACACTTCAAAAATGTTATGCTATTTAAGAAATAGCATTCTCTCTTGTCGGAATAATTCTAAACAAATATATTATTACTAACCCTCTGTGGTGTGTATAGAATGTATATGTCGCAGAGAATGAATACAGAACGTCCAGTTGTATGGACTTGGCTGTAAACAGAGGATGGCAGCACTGTCAGTTGTCAATATCTATGTATGAAGGAAGACCTACAAGTCAGGACCGGCTGCCCAGACCCACGCGCCCCGCTACGTTATATATATATGTATATATATATATATATATATATATATATATATATATATATATATATATATATGTATATATATTTACTACTAACTAAATAAAAACCTAATACAATTAAATCCAAAAATGTAAAAGTATTTTTTTATATCTATGCGTAACTGCGTCACACGAAATACAGGTATGGATAACCATCGTGAAATGAAAAAAAAATCCTACATTTGGTCCCGTGTCGTGTGACCTCAGCCAAAGTACGTGTGGTATAGTCCCGTCGCCAGCAATGGCAACACACATGGGCAGACTCGACCGGATCATTACCACCCCCGGCATTTAAAACCGGCGTGAAGAAGTGGCTTTATGCCACTGCGTTTCGCATCAGGTAACCACCCCCCCTTAAAGGCAGGCAACGCACCTGTAGCTCCTCTGGTGTTGCACGGGGTCGTAGGCGGCGGTAATCACTTACCATCTGGTGACCTGAAAGCTCGTTTGCCTTGTCTTTTCCATAAAAAAAATGTCTAAGGTGTTGAGATATCTTGATTAATTTCTTTAGGGTTTATGGGTTTAAAATATTTTACCCTATATGCTGTTCCCGTAAAAGGAGGGCTGACACGTCCGCCCTGTATAAAAACATACTGTTGAGCATGATACCATTCTTTACAACTTTGTATTAGAGTTGAAGCACAAAGGAACGTTAATTATGTACAGTTTGTATGCAGGTACTCGACTACCGCTAACTACTAAAGTTAGGATGTAAGAGCTAAAAGTTTTTATTTAAGATGAGATCAGTGTGCAGTAGACGTGTGTAAGATAAGGCTTCTTAATACTTATGTTAAGTTAATTATATGTAGTAGTTTCGATAGGCGAACGGTTAGTGGCACTTGGTGCCATCGCAAAATAATTTAGTATATAATAACGAATTTGCCATGTGGCTCATTGCCTTCCCCTGACTTGTATGAGTAAGAATAAAGGCCTTTTCGCTGAGAGTACAGATCAGTGGGCAGTCCAAATTACGTACATTATAATAATATGATAAAACACAATATATACATACATACATACATAAAATATAATTACATAAATATTTTTCTTCTAATATTTTTGCCTACGTCTGTTCTGAACCTTACTAAACTCTCCTGTACTGTGCTGTGACTTTCTTTTTCTGCTTATTGTATGGATATGTGGGACCCTTTGGGAAATAAAGACATTGATCATATCAATGGACTTATTCATTTCCACACCCATCTTTACAAGTCTTTTTATTCTTGTCCAATATATCTCGAGACGATAAACATGTAGGTTTATGCTACCATCCTGAAGCGTGGCAAGAATTTCCAAACAGTAGTTCCTGAGATAAGACACGTTCAACCTAACATATTCAGGAGTTTCAGCTTTGTAATCTATTATAAAAGTAACAATAAGATAATATATAACATATGATATATTAATTCCAGCAAAATGTGAAAACTAACTTTTCTACTAGAACGGAGCGCTTCTTCATAATATGGATTCTTTCTTATTTTACTTTTCCGATGCTTCTTGGCTTTCATATTTTTAAACTTTGGTATTATGTTCCATACGTTTCTTATTTTCATTTAAAACTAAAAATGGTCTTAGCGGCGCTATAAATACTTTAGGTATTACACACACACACACTCACACACACATATTTCTATAATATTAGTTAACCTTATAAATAAGTAGCTATAACAAAAAATCGAGACGCTAAAGCTCTATTAGACCAGAATTAAAAGTTTAAAGCGAACACTCAATAAATCAGGAGGAATGCCCGTCTTCGGTTTTTTAACGAGCTATAAAAGGATTTTACGATTCTAGTTTCTTAAAAGATCGGTTTTTTTATTGCGTCGATAGTTTGATACTTCACTATTCAATATAAATAAAAGGAGTGGAAGTTTTTTAAAAATATTTTTTATTAGTATCCATCTTTTGAAATAGAGGCCATCGTATCGCAGTAGTATAGAGTCTGACTGTAAATAAGATAGTTGTCGGTTCGTTTCCACTTAGGGAGAGGATTTTGTTTAAATGATTTTTATTTCCTCGTTGTGGTAGACATTGTGCGGCATTGAGCTTCGTAACTCAACACGAGATGTTTCGAAAAAATGACGGTAACTAACGGATTGATTTAACATTTTTGGCTACCCTGTTATCCGGGAAAAAGTATGAAGCTGAAAGATATCTTGAAATATCCCGAGTGATAATTCACTCCAGAGCAAGTGTTAATGTCAAAAAATGTATATCTAAAAAGAGATCTCCACTTGTCTTACAAAAGGCTGAATGTTTAAAAGTAAGAAACTGTGGCACAACTGACTTTTTTACTTATTTTTTTCTAAAGAGGTGGTTATTAAAATGTTAGTACACGTAATAACACATAATGTGTAATAACTAAGCAAACTTTTTTTTTAAACAGCAAAAAAATTTTTTACGTATTTTATCATCCACTTAAAATTGATCTGAAAGCAAAGGAAGAAAATGTCTTAACACTAGGTTCACAGGTTCCTTCTCCCTTTGATTTCCGGGGGATACATGTGAAATTTAAAAAATAAATAGCTTCACAATCTTCTTCACTGATTTTCCTAAAGATAAATGTAAAAAGTTGGAGTAAATAAATTAAGCCGGCGTCATTTTAAAATTATTGCAGTAATCTAAAAAACCTCGACGGAACTGAGAGGAGAGCTGTAATAAATAAAATGTCACGCTTATAGCTTCATCTCGGAAAATCTGTTACATGAGAAACACGGGATGTGTACTGTGAGCGGCTACGCAGCGGCAGAATAAACGCTCGGTTTTTTCCATGGATATACAAAATTTTTGTTTTGCTTCACGATGTGCCCCACATAGCAGGATAGGCAAGAGAACCTGGGTACTTACTGTTAAGACACTCCGCTCCCCATTAAGACACTTGCGCTTTCAACTTTCCGTCGATTCTTGAGGCATTGTCTGTTGAATGGTGAAACTTAAAGCCGCGCTTCGTCTCGTTGCCAGATATAGGAAATGAAAATATTAAATATTTCGCTTCCTAAGTGGGAATCGAACCAACAACAGTCGCGTCTACAGTTCGACGCTTGTGCCTCAGCGCCAAAATGGCGTCAATACATATATACTTTTACATACATAACTTTTATTCTATGTAATACTTATGTATGTATATGTATTAAATAATAACTTTTACTTTTAGTTGCGCTCGCATAGTTAAATAGGTTTTACTTAGAATTGTGTAGGACTCATGGTCCATTCTAAGTGCCGAAGTAATTCTGACTATAGTTATATCGAAAGAAATCGAACCAACTGTCATCTTTATAGATACACATACTGTAGTGCTGAGCCACGACGACCTCGAAAATGCGTATGGCATAATATAGTTAATGATCATTTATTAAGACCGTTACAGGTTTCCTCCTCTATGCGGGATAATGCTATAAAAATATTCCTTATTCATATATATAAGTAAAAATGACACCGTAATATAACCCAGTATATTTCAAAATTATTCTACCGTCGTAATTTGAACTGCAATTAAAACTTTTGCTAACCATTTTGTGCTTTTTACCGCCAAAAAAATGTTTGATTACAGCAAGCTTTTGAATTTTTTATGTGTTTTTGTTTCGTATGTACACTTCGTTTATATGTTTAAGTATTACTCTTTGGTTTTTTTTTGCCAAAGTAGTTTTTTTACGTTATATTTTATGTTGCAAATGGAAATTTGTAATGATATTTATTTTCTGTTTTAAATTATTGAGGCCAGTCGTGGTGCAGGGATACAAGCGTGCGAGTATAAATATCTAGAGGAAATGAAATATATAATATTTTCATTTCTTCGCTCTATTAATGAAGTAAAATGCGGTGTTGAGTTCCGCTATTCGACACGCAATGAAGTGTCCTAATGAAAGCTTAACAATAGTTGCTATGTACGGGATACAGCGTGAAGCAAAAAAAAACAATTTGCTTTGTATTTTATAAACTTTTTAAGCATTTTTCTAAATCTTGATTATTTTCAATTACTATCAAATATAAAGTTTCATATTAAAATAAACGATCAACCTAAATATTTACTACAGCCGAGCACACAACCTGCGAAAGTTGAAGTCATTAATCAAATGCCTAACTCTTGCTGACTTACCTAATATACATTTTAATTGGATACCGAATCTCCAGTGATAAGAAAATATATCAAAGTGTGGTTAAGATCGAGTCGGTTTTAAATGAAAAATTCCGTTCTTTATTTAAAAATATGTATAACAAAATCGAAGAAATGTGTCACTTGATTTTTAATCAAGTGACACTTTTCTTCGATTTTCTTCACTTGTATTAAAATAAGCATATGATATCATGATTTAAACTTTATGGCTGAGAATTCGATTCCCACTCAGGGGTAAGATTTTTTTTAGCACTACTAACAAGACAAAATTGAGTTCTGCCATTCAAGTTACAAAAACAATTGGGAAAAAAATGGCAGCCCTAATTTATAAATGTTTATTTATAATAATAGAAAAAAAACTACAGCATTATGACCAGATAGGTTTTTATGGGGAATAGTTTTTCCAATATAAATAAGAAACCCTAAAAACGATAAGATGCTAGTTATCTATGATCCATGTAAATCTGCGATATCATCTGCTCCCTAAGGAACGGCTTCATATATTTTAAGTAATACGCTTAAGCGTTAGTAAAGTTTTATGTTTAAATAGTCACAAATACATATTTATTTTGTGTCGGTTCTTGTGGCGCAGTGGCACTAGCCTGAGATGGTAAACACGACGGTTGTGGGTTTTATTTCCACTTGGTTGAATAAAATGTTAAATATTATACCTTCCGAATCCTTGAGGCATTGAGTTTCGCTACGAGTTGTTAAAGAACGGAACTGTCTCAATTTGAATGGACGGTCCATTCACTTTGAACTAGGTTTGTATGTATGTTTCCTCTATCTACCCTGCTATAAGCTGGATGCAGCGTGAAGGTAAAAAAATAGGTTTATTTAAATGATGTTCGCTTCGGGTGTTGAGTGCCGCATTTTAACATGCAATTTTTCCTAAATTGGGTGGAATGTAGGGAACACAGTGCTTTAACATAAGTTCCCCTTTTGTGCACCTTGCTATATAAAGGATTATAATTTTTTATTTTTTTAATATTGTTATTTCTTTCAAGGTACCCCTTTTACCCTTCAGATTTCACTTTTTATTTAATTGCACTTTTCCTTTATTCTTAATTGCACTCCTAGTAAGTAACATATCTCCATGAATTTTCTATCTTCTAAGTTATGTGTACATTAATATAGTGTTAGTAACTTAATTAGTATAAGAGAAATATCTATTTGCCCAACCAGAGTGGAGTAAGAAAAATAATTCATTTCTGAGTAGACGTCCAACCAACTTACAGGCACACTGCCCTCTACGCTACAATAACCGTATAACCCACTAAACCCAGAGAGCTACTACTATTTTAGCAAATGAAATATTTACATAAATATTTTAAACAAGAAATATTTACCACACTCAGAATCGAATCAATGCCCATCGCGTAAAATCACGTGTTTAATAAAATACCAACAAGAATTTAATATAAAATAGTAAAGAAAATTTTCCTACATTTTAATACCTTGTTCCACCAACATGATTAATATCAGACCTTCTATTCCTACCAATTTACAGAAAACCAGCCTCTGTAATAAAATGCTTCGAGATACTTTGAAGGGTGAGTCTCGCTGTTACGATTTTAATACCCGAAAATATTTTAAGTGATTTTTTTTAGCTTCACGCTGTATCCGGCACATAGTAGGATTGGCTGAAAGAACCTGAAAAACTAGTGTTAAGATACTCCGTTCCCATTAAGACATTTCCATTTTGTGTGTTGAATGGCGGAATATCGCCTCTTCTTAGTCTCAATACAAGACCTAAGAAATGAAAATATGAAATATTTCATTTTCTCAAAAGGGATTCGAACCCACAATCTGTCGCGCTTACAGTCGCCTGCTTGTGCCGCTATGCCACTACTGACCTCAATACTTATTAAGTGAAACTATTACTTCTATTTTAAACACACACCCAGTTTGACTCCTTTTACCGTATTACAGTGTAGAAGGAACCAGTCCTAACACTCCGTTCTACGCTTTTTGTCGAATTTTCGAGATATTGAGTGTAAATTGGCGGAATTTTACGCCACATTTTGTCTAACAAAATAAGAATTTTAGCGTAATAACCAATTAACAGGCGAAGAAACACAGTCAGACACTGTGCGTCTGTGCATACACGACTTTAAAAAAAATACATAATAATGATGACTAAATATTTCTCATCGCTTTTAGTCGCAAAGTGTCAGCAGTGAAAATCAAATAAACGCGATCGCTCTACAACGTTAAATTACTTCGCGTCCTATTTCAAGATTTGAATCATAATTTAAAACTTAAAATTAAGATAAGCCGTTTAAAATGTTTCAACATTTACAAGTAAGGAATGTTAAGAAGTCTAGAAATGTAAAGATAAATAACTGCTTCTTCTTCAGCTTTGCATTGTATCCCACGCATGTAGTCCAGTGTTAAGACACTCTGTTCTCCATTTTTGGCAGCACTTTCAACACCTAGCCTGATTAGTGGTGGAAACCCGATGCCGGAATGAAGAAATGAAAATAATTTATTACTCCGAGACTCGAACCGACAATCATTACGTTAGCAGTAAAAAAATAAAATTATTAAAATTTTGCTTGTATCTCTGTGCGTTTGTGCATCTCAGAAACGATTTAACTAAATGCATGTATTTTTACAAGCTTCCCTTAACATTAAATTTTTTTTTTTATTTTAATCGATTCCTAAATAAGTTCTGGGAATATAAATAATTGCTTGTGACAATATTTCTTTCTGAATTAGCTGAAATTTTAGTTACAATGTATGGATATTGTATTTAAAATGATAATGATATTAGACCACGACAGTAATTCAAAAAATCTATTCAAAAAATAAAAGCTTGATTTCTGCATACGTATATTTTTTGTCTTTTTCGTCTATTTCAACGTTGTATAATAAAATTGGAATTCCCCCGAGTGAGCATCAAACTCACAACCATCGCGTTAACACGTAATCTAGCACATTCAATAAAAAATCTAGTAATTTCAATTTTGAGTGGTCTTTGTCAAAATACATGCCCAAATTTTCATACTATATGACAGTGAGAAGATTGCTTTAGCGGAATTTTGGTCAAAGAGCTAATATTTGTGGAACTTAAATGCTAAAACTAGACGGATATTGGTTATTAGTTTTTATAGATAGTAACGTGTAAAAAATGAGGCTGTCGTTTCGTAGGGACACAAAGGAGTGACTGTAAACGCGACGATTGTGGGTTCGATGTCCACTCGGAAGAATAATTATTTAATATTTTTATTTCCTCGCTCTGGTGACAGCACAAACAGCACAGCGCGCTGAGTTTCGCCACTCAACACGCAATGCCTCAAGAATTTGGCGGAAAATGGAGAACGGAAGTGTCTTAATCGGAACGCAGTGTCTTAACACTAGGTTCGGTTTCGGTTCGGGTTCGGTTTAGGTTCCCTCCGCCTATCCTCCTGCTATGTACGGAATACGGCGTGAAGCTAAAAAAATATTTATATTCAAATATAAGTTTCTTTCTCCAATATTAAGCAAACTTCAACGTTTTGTTTTGTTTCTCAACACGCAATTACTCTCTTTAAGAAACAAATTGGGAAAGCGACATGACTGATGAAGCGAGTTTAATAAAACAACAGTATACAAAAAAGAGGAAGTATTTACGATGTAAAATAACACAGATGTAATTATGCAACTTATCTATTCTATAGGTACATATGATAAAATTTTAGTTAATTGCTGTCTGTACTTGAAAGGTATATGAAAAAAATTTGGAAAAATGTTCAATGGAATTAAATGAAAAACATTATTTTAAGTTTTTGTCTGTTTGTCTGTGCGTTTGTGCATGGGTGCTTCTTTTAACATACAGTTTTTGTCTGATTATAACCGGTACATAAATAAAAAAGTTATATCAATTTGAAAAGTATTTTCTTTGACAAGAATGTTTTACTTTTTTATTGAATTGGATAAAACTTTAGTTTTCAGTATATAGGTATTGTCTTTGAAGTAATAATATTTTTAGAACACAAAAGTAATTCAAATTAGTAAATAAATAATTGTGTATGTAAAGCGGGGGAAGCCACTAGCAGTTCGTTAGTGTTAAATAGATCTTGTCGTTCCAAAGACGGAATGAAGGGAGATGTGAAATAGTGACAGATCTAAGTGTATTTGGGATTTATTCGTATTTATTCGTGTTATTTAAATTTAAGACCAGAGAGAAAAGTAAAAACGCAGTGTCTTGACACTAGGTTCTCCTTGGCTAACCAGCTATGTTTAATATTAAACAAATATTATTATGAGTAGTATTGAAACTGAATATGTAGATAAAACATACTACTATTTTCATAAGAACAACAGAATTGACTTTAAGCATTATGCGTGACATTGGGTTGCAGTTATTGCATTTCACACTGTCTCTATGTATAGACTGACCTATTTTGTAAGAATATAGTATTCTTTTTAGCTTTACGCTTAATGCCTAGCGGAGTAGCGAGTGAGAACCATCTCTGCATTCTTCTTTCGCCTCGTTCACTATCATCGATCTGTTAATATAAACACGTCCACCGGGAGTTCATCGTATTTTTTTAAGATTTACGAACGGGAGTTATCCTATTCATTTCTGTGTTCATGCCCCTGTAAGCCAATTAAACTATACTGTAAATTTTTATACGAATAAAATAAATGTAAGCATATCATTTGAAATATTATATTGAATGGCGCACAATTGGCGGTTCTTTGCGGCGAGTTCACACTGTATAGAATATTATTAAATTGGGTTTTTCGTCACTTTTTGCTGTACCTAACACACCGCTAGGCAGCCGCTAGTGCGAGCAAAGAGGGAACTATGGCAGTCAGTTTAGATATCGCAATTGCTCTGTTACTATAATACGACGTCCCGAGAGACTAAGATTATGTTCCACAAACTATCCCCTAGTATGTATTGGTACCTACGCCCTCAAGGCCGACATCTGTAATCAACTGAGGTTGTAGTTGTTTATGGGTGAGGTATCTACTTAACATCCAGGTGTTCTTTGTGCTTGTTCGCCCTTTTTGCTATAAAAAAAGTACAAGACTGCGCCTGGGCGCCATCCATAACTCCATGATGACGATACCTCTCATTACATTATATTCACATTTTTGGTTTCTAACATTAAAAAATAATTTACAATAAAAAACGTAGTCTTTCTAAAACACTCCAAAATACTAGGGAAGTCTACACATAGATCCCTCATATATTCGAGAATGCCAGCAAGTGGCACAAAGCATTTTTCTCGGCTGATAAATGAAATTTTCCATTATTTATTTAAACAGTGTTTTATTAGTTTTACATTCCACTTAGAAGTAAGATATAGAACATATAGTGTGCCTTAAAGTAGAGACACGTAGAGTAGTGATTGATTATTACGTATTCCATTTTTTATTTTAAGACTCTTTAGCTTCTCGCTGTACTCATATTCTGCATAAAGAAGAGTAGTCAGACAGAACGTGGTGTTTAGACTTCTAATTTTGGAGCGTTGCGTGTTGAGTAGCGGAACAGAACGCCGTGTTTTATATTTTCACCAGAGCGAAGAAATAAAAATTTGTCATGTAATTATTTTTTTAAATTTATACGCTCTGACAAAAGATAAAGGGGAGGACAAAAGGCGCCATTGAGTTCCACTATTCAATGCGCAATGTCTTGAATTTAAGCGAAAAGCGGAGAACTTAGTGTTTTTACACTAGGTTTTTGTCTTACCTTGCTATATGCTAAAGAAAATGTAACAAAAAAGTATTTCTTTGTGCCAGATAAGTAGAACTACTTATCTAATATACCAATTACAGCGTGTGAATATACTTAATTATACGAGAATTCACATAAGAGCGACCACAGTTCAGCAATCAGATATATACGATAATCCAATATCAACTTCATTATGTCGAACGTAATACGCGGCCTTCATTATGTATCTAACTTGGCGTTTTGTGGCCAAGCTGTTGTACGTATTTTAGCAATAGAATGTTTACTATTTTATTTATCATCGTTTTGAGGGCAGTGGCTTCAATCCGTATTTGGGGAAATATTTTTTTCTGTGAAAATGTGTGATATAAGATAGAGAAGACTTTAGTTTTACGAGAAGCGCGAGAGCTTGATAGCGGTCTTAAGATGCCGTTTTTCAAAAGGAGTAGGCTGAGGCCTATTCTGCTATATAAAGAACAGCGTAAAACTAGATTTGAATCTATGAATGAAAACAACACGGGCTTAGTGGAGATTGACTGAATATGAAAAAAATGCCTATGTAAAAATGTAAGAAAAATACAGATAAGTTCCGCCATCTAACACCTCTAAAATGGAAATCAGTGAGTAGAATACGGTGTTGAATTCTGATGCTCAATTCACCGTCTACAGTTCAGGCGGTACAAAATGTTTTAGCGCTAAGTTCCTTCTGCCTATTTTGCTATATGCGGGATAGAGCGTGAAACAAAAAAAAAGTAAGACTGAAATGTCCTTACACCAGGTTTTCTCTGAAGTTACCAATAAGATAAAATAAATGACTCTCGTCTCTTCATAATATCGTATAACAGAATAATCCCAGGAATATGAAGACGGCAGAAATTCAGTTTCGTACGTGAGAAATTTAATAAACTTCTCGAGGCTCAATGTATTTTCAGTGCTGTCATGTAGTTTATACTAAACAGAGATGTGCGGTACGAAGAGCTTTGAATTGGTTACTTCATTGCATTATAATAATTTTAGCTTTGCTTCTTTTTCTTCTTTCTTTCTGTTTTTTAGCTTCACGCTGTATCCCGTAAATAGCAGGTTAGGCAGAGGCCAGCTTGGAATCTAATGTTAAGACACTCCTTTCCCCACTTTCCTTTGCATTCACTGCGTCAAGCCTCATCACCAGAGCGTGGAAATAAAAATAATAAATATTTCATTCCTCCAAATGGGAGTCAAACCTACAACCGACGCACTTACAGTCCCACGCTTGTGCCCCTGCGCCAAGACGGCCATAGAAGTAAAATAGTATAGCTAGTTTTTTTATTATTGTAAGTAATTTGACTACGTATATAGAAATTTTGTAACAGTTGTAATTATCAAATGGAAAGGGATTTTTATCATTTTATTTTATTTGCCATAATATTAATGTTGCCATAATATTAAACGTGGAAACGTTGCCGTAATATTAACGTGGACGTAATTGAAATGTAGAAATTACATGGCAGTTACGAGCTCAAATCAATATGAAGTATAATAAAATAATCTACAGAATACGTTTTTACCAATCTGATAAGACAAACTGCACCTTTTGTTGTATTCCACCCACAGTTTCATATAACAATAAAAATTCTAACATAAATTACCAAAACCCTTTGAAGTTCATCATGTTAATTAGAACAATGGTACAAGGGCAGGTAAACAAAACAGAGCAACTGAATAAAACAAAAACAATAAACAGACGTTCTAATACAAGGCAGAAGTGGTTCTATCTAATTGGCTCCAAGACCAACGTTTTCATTTTGTGTAGATCTTAAAATAAATTGATCAGGAGTGTTTCGGGTTCAAATGGAAAGTCGCAGGTCTCAAAGGGTACTGAAATTTCGGAGAGCACTCCTGATTCTCGGTTGGTGGCACAATGGGGCCAATCAGGACCAAAACTTGAGTTGCTATTGGACTTTCACTGTAGCAAATGTATAGGCAGGTATTGTGTTCTAGTGACTGTCTGCGACTTCGTTTGCGTGAACTATAAAATTAAAAAAAACAATCGAAATAACCTATATAACCTATTTTGATTTTTTTTAATTTTAGATTTTTTTAGCCATATGGCTAACTTCAACGTACTACGCTGCATTGTTCTTTTTTTATATTGATTACTGTAGTCTGTCACTCAGTGTAATATACCAAGTTATGTCGAATTTCTTAATACTTTTGTTACAATTTATTTATAACCGGCTCTGGCGCATAGGAACATATAGTTCAGTAGTTAGAGAGATTCGATAGTTTCCCAGTGGTGGGGGTTCAAATGTCACTACGTAAAAATGCATACGTTTTCTACAAATTTACTTTTCTTTGTTAGGTGTGAAATACTCTTTAAAAGTGTTAAAAAGACATTTGAGATCTTTTAAGTCCTGTAATTTTTTTACTGCTGTACAAACTTAAATATATACAGTTTATTATATTTCAAGTACCTACGTAGTGTAACCAAGACCTACAATCAAGCCCTTAACTCAGTTATTGGTTATCTTTGAGGCATTAAAATGTTCTTCGATAATTTCAACTTTGAAGTTGCTAAATTAAATTGTTTCGATCTAGAACTTTGAGGTTACGCTTCATTGATACTTACTATAAAGTGCAAGTTTAAAACTCGAAATTTAAAGTTTATGTACATGAACACTTGTTTTTTTAGCTTTATGCACGCATATAGCTGAGTAGGCTGAGAACCTTAGTGTCAAAACTCAGTTTTCCATTTTTGGCTCTAATTCGAAGCACTGCGTATTGACGCAACATAACACCGCGCCTTGTGCTTGTCCGGTGGACAAAAGCAGTTGGGACGTTCTTGGTTGAATACGATATATTCCTGAAACTACTATTCTAAAGAAATAAATTATATGTAGATATATCTACACTTATATATTTTTTAATATTTTTTGTCATTTATATAAAGTGATTTGTCACTACCTCAATGCTATTTTAAAAATATAAAAAAAAGAATATTTATAAAATTCTTATATCTAAGATCGAGGTTGTCAGTGCGTTCAGTGAACTTATCATAGCCGTTTTGTGAAGCGCACATTTGCGGTTCGATTATTTAGCGCTGTGCTTATGTCGATGGAATATATATTATAATTTTTATGCTGTTAATGTATTTTTGCTCTTATTTTCTCTAAAATTTGTATTTTATGCAGGAATTGAATGAAGATTGGAGAAAGAATGGAATTTAAAAGATAGTCATGGCGCAGGGGCACAAGTGTGCAACTATAAACACGGTTTTTGTAAACAAAAGTTGTAGGTTCGATTTCCACTAGAGAAAATGAATTATTTTCATTTCCTCCCTCCGAAAAATAAGCAAACAGCGGCGTTACCAGAGGCACTCTACATGTAATGCATCCAGAATTTGGCTGAAATTGGGGAACGGATGTGTCTTAATAGAAATGTCTTAACTCTAGGTTCCCGCATTCCCTCTGTCTACCCTGCTTTGTGCGAGATACAGCGTGAACCTTATAATAATAATAATAACATTGTTAACACAAATGTTATTCCACTCTAATAACAAATCACAAGTCTGCCTACAAAGATCCTAGTAACACAAATAAGCCGTAACAATAATATAAAAAAATCGACGATTACATTTTTAAACGTTTTCTAAAATAAAATGCATGATAATATCTATTTCTTTATGTAGAAACATATATAATAATAATAGAATATATAGTAAGCTTGTTATATGCAAATATATCGATAAACGTTATTCAAATCCTTACTAGAGGACAGTTGGTGCATAACTGTCCGCTGGGCCATGTGATCGTCGTTGTCTGCGGGCTTGTTTAGATTCTGTCTTTTTATATAGGTATATAAAGAAAAAGTTTTATTAATAGTAAAGTGTGTAACACCAGGTTCCACTTGTCTGCCATTTAATCTACGGGATACGGCGTGAAACTTAAATAAATATCTGATTGATGGATAAAGTATATGCTGTTATTATGGAATTTTGCCACGCAAATCTATATCTGACATGTTTTATAAAATATAATAAATATTTCAGTTAATTCAATTAAGATAATTAAGGTAAATATTGAAAGCTATTGTTTTCTTATGAAAATATTATTGTGATTTTACCAACATCTTTTTTGGATAGTATATAAATTAGTAAAAAATTAATGTTTTATTGTATTAATAAAAAAATACTATTTTATTATGATATTTTGATCACAGTTGTTCAGTTCTGTTTACAGTTTTTCTCTCCAGCAGCTCTCAACTTACAGTTAAAGAGCTACTACGAGATTGTTATTAACTATATATAAATAACATGTGAATAATATTCAATTAAAAAGATTAATATATAATATTATTTTTTCGTTACCTAAGTGAACTGATATACGAAGAAAGAAAAAATCTTACGGGATTCCCAAAATTCTTACAGGAACGGAAAAAAACTGAGTTTTACGTTTTATTGTTGAAAGCAACTGAAGTTGCTTATTACAATTAGTGTTCAATATAAATGTAATGCACTCCAGACAAAAGGAATCAACCAATTTTTCCAGAATTAGTGTACAAAAAATTATACGAAAAATGTAAAATAAAAAAACTAACCCAAATAAAAAAGTGTAAGTCTACAACACACCGGCCGAGCTCTTTTACAAAGTTTGCTCAACCGTTAAAAGATCAGGGGAATTCGACGTGCTAGAATATATAGCGATAATAGTTTTCATTTTATATTTTTACAGTTCGAGGGACACTCAATATAAACGTTTCATAGTATGTTTGGATAAAGAGAATGCATAAAAAAAAGAAACTTCACACATTTCCATTATAAGTAGAGGGAACCTAGTGTTTAAACACTCGTTCTGTCATTCACCACCTAATTTTTGAGACATGTAGAGAGCTGGAACCCAACGCCGCGCTTTGTCTTGTTGCCAGAAAGAGGAAATGAAAATAATTCTTTCCTCCGGTTGGAATCGAACCCATAACCGACGCGCTTACAGTTAGACACTGGCCATATTTAATATAACTAACTTTAATATTTAGTTATTATCTGATTACCAAAATTCCACACCATAATTGAAAATTGTTAACATAGAAATTTAATCAACAGCGATTATAGTAAGGAACATACGACACATCAAAGGGTAAACCGCATTACAATTTAATAAAGCTGAATTATAGTACGTATAAGTTATATTAACGTTCCTGTCAATAGGGTTATTTGTCACAAAGTTTACTATTGTGATAGATACATATCTGCTTAATTATATAAATGGAGGGAGTGTCTTAACACTAAGTTCCCTCTGTCTGTTTTGCTGTGTGCGGAATATAGTGTAAAAATGATTTATTCGATTTTTTACAATTATATTTTTTTTCCTGTATCGTACGGTAGGCAGAGGGAATCTAATGTTAAGACACTCCGTTCCCACGTATAGCCCAATTTTCGAAGCATTGTGTGTTAAGTGGCGAACCTAACGCCGTGCTAATGATTTGTCTACCAGAGCGGGAAAATGAGAATAATTTGAAAAATAATCATTCTGTCGAGTGGCGAACCCACCCAATCTATTTATTTATTGCGCTTTAATTCATATAATAATATTGTGTCTATAGAGACATAGGCTATACGTTCATATTTTCTTAAGGATGTCGTGGCGCAGGAACACAAGCATGCGATTGTAAACGCGACAGGTTATGGGTTCGATTTCCACTCGTGGTAATTAAATATTTAATGTTTTCATTTCCTCGCACTGGTAACGAGGCTAAGCGCGGTCTTGAGTTCTGCCACGCAATACGTAATGCCTCGAGAATTCGGCGGAAAGTAGGGGTTGGAAGTGCTTTTATGGGGAACGGAGTTTTTTAGCACTAGATTTCCAGCTTCTTTCTGCGTACTCTTTTATGTGCGTGATACAGAGGGAAGCTAAAAAAATAGTATAATATTTAATAGAAAGTTCTTCATTGCAAGAAATAATCCACGCAGTTTAGTCATGTCTGATTGTTTTGTGATTTAAATCTCACAAAATAGATTATTCATAGAGAATATTCATATAGAGATGGAATATTAGAACGATCCCTACAGCCCAGTTCAAAGTGGGCAATTGATCTATTCAATGCCCTCGGAAGCCGCTACTTACAGAAAGTTTAGGATCGATCGTCATTAAAATTCTTGGAGGCCTTTCACCAGCAGTGCGTCATGAAGTCTGCCTCATGAATCATCATCAGATGTGATGATATTTGAAACGAATAGTGGTAGTGACATGGACATTTTAAATTAATAAATATTATAGATTTTATTGTATAGTATTTAATAAATAGCCTTTTCTCTTGCCAATATATCGTTATTTAGCAATAACTATTAGGTAGCGTTAATTTGTAAAAATCTCCTTACAGAGATGCTGACAAAAATAAATTGTAACAAGCGTATAAGAATTTGAGAAATTTCCCTCCGTTCCCCACTTTCCGCCAAATTTTTTGAGGCATTGAGTGTTGAGTGAAATAACTCAACGCCGAGCTTTTGTCTTGGTGCCAGAGCGAAAATATTATTAATAATAATTCACTCTCCTGAGTGGGGATCGAACTCACGTTACAGTCACACCCTTGTGCCGCTGCGCCATGACGGCCTTACAATACCTGTAAAAATAAAAATAAATCAGCTTCACGCTGTATCCCGCACACAGCAGGGTAGGCAGAGGGAACCTAATGTTAAGACACTCCGTTCCCCACTTTCTGCCGAATTCTGGAGGCATTGCGTGTTGAGTGGCAGAACTCAACGCCGCGCTTAGCCTCGACACCAGAGCGAAGAAATAGAAATATAAATTTAAGTAAATATTTCCTCGAGTGGGGATCGAACCCACAACCAGTCGCTTTTACAGTCACACTTCGTGCCGCTGCGCCACGACTGGTCTCACCTGTAAGTTTTCTAAAACACATTTATTAATTCTACTATACTATAAAATCTTAATAGAAAACAACTTTAGCTGAAAGCGTTATTTAAGAATCTACAGCCAGTAATAACTGTGAAAGTATTAAACAATTTATTTGAAATGAAATTAAAGTTTTAGCGTCGCTGCCCCCAAATGAAGGGGACGCGCGGAAATTATTAGGACCAAACGTGAGTTGAATCCGATATGGTTCCTTGGTTCGTGATGGTTTTTGCAATTATTTGTAAGTAAGTGCCCTGTTTTTAGGGTTCCATACCGCAAAAGGTGAAAACGGAACCTTTATAGGATTACCTTGTTGTCCGTCTGTCAAGACTATTTATCTCAAGATCGCATTAAGATATCAACCTGAAATTTATATTCAGGTCTATGGTCCCTGGGAGCATAGAAAAAAACATTCTTCTAAGCCAACGTAATCAAAAGACGACCATTTATGCATAGTTTTTGACGTCATTTTACGAAATTCGCCGCGTAGTCAAAACCTATAGGTTATCATGTTACTGTTACGAAATTTCGTCCGTAATAAGAAATTACAATACAAATAAAGGAAAAAATTCCAAATGTGATAGTTTATTCATAAAAAAAATGATTACAAATTTATATTTTTAGTTTATTTAATACAAAATGATTGCATACACCCGTAAACTTAACTTAACTTTCAAAGTTGTATTTCTTGTTGACCTACAATCCTGAAATTGGTACAGCCTCGGTGGGCGAGCCCGACTCGTACTTAACCGGTTTTTTGTGGGACTGAAGACATTCAGTTTTTTTCATTCATTGAAAAGGACTTGAAAACTATGTATCAATCAGTATTGGAGTTCGGATTTGGCCTAGTTTTATTAGATTTTTCTATAAAGTCTTAAGAATGTTTGTGAAAACGAATACGTGTTTATTTCCTCACTCTGCTTATTTTCTAGAAATATATTTGTTTCCTATGTGGGGTAGAGCGAACACTAGGTTCCTTCTGCTACTAGGTTCCATATGAAGATACAGCGTGAAGCAAAAAAAAAGAATTCGGAATGCAAACTGGTGACCTTTGCTTAGAACCCAAAGACTCAAAATTCAATATAATGTTTACCCAATCACAAACAAAAAAAACATACTTACAACGTTAAATCACAAAGGAATATCGAGTTCCGAGTGTTGTTCACAACTTATCAGATTGGCATTAGTTACGGTCAGTGACACACGTGGATGTAAAAGTTTAGTACTACCTATATTAGTTATATACATAATATAAAGGAAGAAGGCTAAGTTGCTCGAACTGTGAGCACGATGGTTGTGGATTCGATTCCCGCTCGGAGGAATGAAATACATAAATAATAAATTTGATACCCATATCGATTGTGGTGGCCAGGTGGCCATCTTGGATATACAATACCGCTGAATACTTAATAACATATTGCTGTCAGATTGGGTCACCAGGAAAGTGGAAGATTTTAATAAATAGTTACGATAACGGCAAATCAAGTTAAATAAAATCGCTTAAAAATTGCCGGCTGGATGATATCGTTAAATAAAAAATCGCCGACGGCACGGGAAAATTTCTGTGTAAAATCGCCGGTTAGTAAGGTGCATGGTAAATATCTAATTTCGCGCTTGGACACATATTAAAAGCGCACCTATGGCATACTTTCCTTTCTTCTTCAAATTATTTTTTTTCATCGCACAGTACGAACATAGACGGAGAAAACCTAGTGTTAAAGCACTATGTTTCCTACATCTGCCCGAATTTATTAGACATTGTGTAGTGAATGCGTATCTTAACGCCATGCTATGACTCGTTACATGGGGAAATGAGAATAATTTATAAAGGATTATTCTCCTGAGTGAGAATCGAATCAACAATCACTATGTTTTTCCACGGCATCCTTAATTCATTACCAATAAAAAAAACCAAGTTCTACATCCTTATCCGGTTAAAGGGTTTCCCTATAAAAAATACATACACGTACAGCAGATAAAAGAAATAGCAAAGACAACCCATACTAATCTAACTTGCCGTAACTTTGTATAAAGTTTTTAGAACTGAAGAGAAGTTTTTTCCTCTTTTTATCCCTTTTTATTGAAGTTTCTCATAATATTTACTCGTGTAGAACCTGTGTATTTTAGTTAATTCTCATAATAAATTATGAGTATTAAAAGAAACATGAATCATCTACAGCAACATAGGCAGACGAAGCCTAATATTAAGACACTGCGTTGCCCAATTTTGGTAATTTTGCGTGCAGAGTGGCTAAACTCAATGCCGCGTTATGTCTTGATATCAGAGCAAGGAAATAAAAATAGTTCATTTAAAGCCGCAATTCATATGAATGGTACTCCCATTTTCTAATGTCATGTAATCCATGTCAGCCAGTGCAGTGTTATATTTATCAGTAGGATAGGATACAAGGCCAGTCGTGGCGCAGGGGCACAAAGTGTGACTGTAAACCGACTGGTTCTGGGTTCGATCCCTACTCGAGGAAATGAAATGTTTAATTAAAATTTACAATTCCATTTCTTTGCTCTGGTGTCGAGACAAAGGACGGCGTTAAGTTCCGCCACTCAACACGCAATGCCTCCAGAATTCTGCGGAATGTGGGGAATTGAGTCCCTTAACACCAGGTTTCCTCTGCCTACCCTGCTGTGTGCGGAATACAGCGTGAAGCTGATTTATAGGATTATTGATTGATTGATAAATATATTAAAAACAGTTAACTAGAAGAATGTGCAGCTTTCCCATAAGCATACCCTTCCTACTCTTTCAGCGAAAATATATGAAAAGAAGGATTTATAAAATAAAATAATCTCAAATATATATTTCAAAATTTCATTCAATTTCAAAGAATTTCAAATTCATTAATCTATCCAAACTTCGGAATCCGCCCGAGGATATCTTAAGAATTCATCTAAATTAATACTTTATTAAACTAAAAATAGCCAAGTCCGCTATATCTGACAGACAGGAGACTAGTGGAGGAATTGTCGTACAAAATAACAATGGTATAACAGCACTGGCTCTGGAGATAACGTAGATGTATTTCATAATAGATCTATGAATGTCATCTTGTTTTGGATGAGGTAGTTTTTAGAGGCGGGACTGTAAAGGTGACGGTTGTTAGTTCGATTCTTAATTGGGGAAATGAATTATTTTTATACTTTCGCTTTGGTTCTATCACTAAAATTGGATTGAGCGTGGGGAACAGAATGTCTTAACACTAGATTCCCACTATGTGCGATACAGTATGAAATGTAAGGTAAACACAAAAATAAAAGGTAATTTTTATTATATACAAATTTGGTTGTATATTTTAATTGTCTAATTTGTCCTGTCTTCTTAAATAACGATGATTTTTAATAACGAAGCTGTCGCAATGCTGTTGGATTGACTGTAAATGATGAATATATTTAAATTATTTTAATCTTCCGTTTTTATCATTTCTGAAAGACATTGAATTCTATCAGTTAATACATTTGGTCTTAAAAATCGAGTAAGAGACGAGAACGAATTGTATTTACACTAGGTTCCCTGGAGTATAAAGAAAATATAAAAACACAACGCTGTACTTTTTAATTATATAAATACACTGAAAGTATCAGTGAAATATCAACATTCCACAACTGATGTGACCAGTTCTTAAGAATATATCTAATCAAAATTTGTAACTTAAATCAAATATAAAATAGAAATCAATGTAGAATAGAATATCCATTTAACAATTATGACTTCTTGTCCGAAACAAGAATTCCGACTTCCTTATCGGTTTCCGCCAAAAAGTCTGGCTTGTGTCAGAATGGAGCATTGATGAGACTCTTATTAATCTTATTATGGAGTTCCTTATCAGGTCTAATAATATAAAAGAATACTACTTTCCATCATGGCTCATTGGCACAGTATCTGACTTTAAAAGTGCGACAATTGTGGGTTTGATTCCCACTTGCGAGAATAAATTATTTTCAAATTAGACCAAGAGCGGCGTTGAGTTCCACCAACTGAATATCTTGAAAATTGAGTGGACAGTGGACAAATGTATTTAGTTCAGGTTCTCTGTGCGGCCTGCAATATGCGGGATTAAGCGTGAAGTTTAAAAGTTGTATTAAAATATATAAAAAAAAAAATAAGAGGACATATTTTTCTAAGTACAATTTTACTAATTTATTAAATGACATTAATAAATTAGTAAAATAGCGGCGTTGAGTTGTGCCACTCAACACACAATGCCTCCGGAATTCGGCAGAAAGTAGGGAACGGAGTGTCTTAACACTAGGTTCCCTCTGCCTACCCTGCTGTGTGTGGGAAACAGCGTGATGCTGATTATTTTAATTTTAAATAACATGTAAATAAAAAAAAAAATACGTAAAAAAATACGAATACGTAAATAATACTACATTTAAAGGTTACGCTGATCTGTCGAAACCGATAACTTACGTCAATTTATTTTAACTTTAAAAAAGATTTTTAAAAATGCAACGTACTTTCGTGATATTTTACTTCGTACACGTCGATACTGTGATAGCTATAAATGTACATACCAAATTTTAGGCCTATTATCTGTTAAATTTGGGCTTTACAATGAGGTTGTTGTGGTCCAGCGGCTGGGACTCCAAACGCGACGTTTGTGGTTTCGATTCTCACTCAAAGAAATATATATTTTTTTCTCGCTCGTGTAATAAAGCGCGGTGTTGAGTTCTTAAACTTAACATACAATGACTAAAAAATTAGGTGGAAAGTGGGGAATGGAGTGTCTTGACACTAGGTTTCCCCTGCTGCAAAAATCATATATCAGGCGGTTAGTTATTTGCTATTCATATGAGGACAGTGGACAAGGTGGTGTTCGAGGTGACATTGTCATGGGCTCGAATTCGCCTTGTAATATTTCTGTTTCAATAGCTATTATTGCTATTTTTAGGTCACGATACGGCCGAATTGCCAAATACTAAATTGCGTATGGAATGATAATTTTCAAAGTCGAGTTAAATAAGCAAAACAAAATGCGGCGTTGAATTTCGCTACATGCCTTGATTTAGGTGGAAATGGACAATTAAATACAAATGTGAACTTAAAAAACATAATGCTGAACTCTGAGTTTTTTTTATTCGTTTAGCCTTTAGCACGCTGTGTATAGCATAGTAGGCAAAGAGAACAAGGGGATCTCGTACCCGGTACTCAACGCCGTCCTTTGCCTGGTTACCTGGATGAGGAAAATGAAAGTACAAAATATTTCATTCCACGTAGTGGAAATCGAACCCACAATTGTCGCGCTTGCAGTTTGTGCCTCTGCGCCAGCGCGGCCTAGAAGTTTTTAAATACCAAACATTCCCTACTATTCTATTCTAGTAATAAACTTGATTGAGTTCCCTACCGTGGGATGTGATATATGCCTGATTGATTGAAAGTTGAAAGCTTTGGTTCTACTAGAAGATATTTAGAACAGTTTGGTCAAAGGCTGTCTCGATATGTAGGCGAGCGGGCTATTTCAATGCCTGTTTTAAAGCGTGTTTTAAGCCTGGCAGTGAATACGATACTTTAAAAAAAAATTAAGGCAAAAGAAAATTTAATTTTATATATGTGAAGTCACTATTCAAAAATATATTTTAAATTTGCCTCTACAGACATTTTGTGTTACTGTAAAAACAAGTTTGATTAGTAAAGCTTCTGCCAGCCTAAGAATAATTAAATCATAATAATGTTTGAAATTAATATAATATATTTTTCAGCTTAACATTGTATCCTGCATTTAACAGGGCATGAAGAGGGATCCTAGTGTTAAGACTATCCGCTCCTTATATTCCGTCGAATTCTGGGATTCTTGCGTGTTTAATGGCGGAAACCAACGCCGCGTCTTGCCTCGACACCAAAGCGAATAAATGAAAAAGTTAAATATTTCATTTCCTCGAGCGTGAATCGAACTCACAGCCTGTCGCGTTTACAGTCACACGCTATGATTGGCCTCAATTTTTTTAAAATATCTAAATTTTTTGTGTCATTATATTATTGTGTTAAGCAATAAAATTGTACTTTTATATTGAAAATAGTAACTATTGAGTTTGTAGTCGGTTCTTTTCGGCAGAACTGCTCTCCGAGCCTGTGGTAGCGACATGTTCATTCGACGATTCAAAAATACTTTCAAAGGTCTATTTGAATAAATATTAGCAATCATGAGGATTGTGGGTTCGATCGCCATTGGTGGAAATGATTATATATTTATATCATTTTCATTTTTGCGCTTTGGAAAATAAAGCGATGCTTTGTATTCCGTCACTTTAGGGAAACGGAGTGTCTTAATATTAGGTTTCCTTTGTATACTACCTCCATTCTAGGAAAACTTTGAAATTCTAAACGAAAAAAACATATTAATACATTTAAAAAACTGTAGGGCAAATCTATAGAAACTTGGTTCTACATAGAGTCTATAAAAATAGTGATATTATAAAGTTTCTATTGTGGATTGACTGTATTGAAAAGTTTACTTTCCGGACTGGTTCATTGTGCGCCGTTAGGGACCACGACCAAGATGTAAAAACTGGATGTATTCCTTCATAATGACATAAGGTTAGTAATAAACTTGGTAAATAACTTTGATATACCGAGTCAGTCGCCAGTCGTGGCGCAGGGGAACAAGTGCGACTATAAATGCGACAGGTCGGGGGTTCGATTTCCAATCGGAGGAATGATATATTTAATATTTTCATTTCCTCGCTGTGGTAACGAAAGAAATCCCACAGTTGACATCCGCCAGTCAACACGCCTTGCTTTTAGAATTCGGCTAAAAGTGCTTAACTTAACTTAACACTAGTTCCAGGTTCCCCCTGCCTACCCTTCTGTAAGCAGGATATAGCGTGGAGCTATTTTTCCAAAATTGTGTAGGAAAAAAAAATTGTTAAAACATAAAACATGCATTAGCATATATTAATATGTACATATATAGAGGCCTGTCGTGGCGCAGCGGCACGAGGTGTGGCTGTAAAATCGACTGGTTGTGGGTTCGATCCCCACTTGAGGAGATGAAATATTTGCTTAAATTTATATTTCCATTTCTTCACTCTGGTGTCAGGTTAAGCGCGGCGTGAAGTTCTGCCACTCAACACGCAATGCCTCCAGAAGTCGGCAGAAAGTGGGGAACGGAGGGTCTTAACACTAGGTCCCTCTGCCTACCCTGCTGTGTACGGGATACAGCGTGAAGCTGATTTGACTATAAAGGTTGTTCAATCCAGATTTGACTATATCTTTGTTTTCCATCCAACTCTAAGATCTATTCAATAAGGCTGACAAAGTGCTACTTACATTGCATTGTAGGAAGAAATTCATGTCCGATAACGACGTATGCGATATACTGCAATAAGATGGCTCAAGATTTCAAGAAAATTTTATTTTATATATAAAAACCAGTCATCGCTCTTAACTGCTGCGTGGAATACGTATTTTTTCCGTTTTGTGGAGATTTCGAAAAATCCTATATTCTTTTAGTGTTCCACTACACTCCCTAACCTACCTACGTGCCAAATTTAAACTTTCTGTCTTCTGAAGTATATTCTCGAATAAAAAATATATGGCCAAAATAGTGAATGGAACATTTCCATATTTTTTTACCTTCACACACAACATAGGCAGAGGAAACCTGGAAACCTAGTGTTAAAATAATCCGTTACCATTAACATACTTACCGCTGAATGCTGGAAGCATTGCCAAATGGCAGAACGCAACGCCGCGTTTTACCTCGTTACCAGATCGAGGAAATGGAAATATTAAATATTTCAATTCCCCGAGTGGGAATCGAGCTCACCTGTCGCGTTTATTTAAAAACATATCAAAACCTCATAAATATGAAAAAGTCCGCATGCCTTCGATTTCATTAACCTATTTAAACAACAAATAAACAGCAATGTTCAATACAAATAATATATGTTTAAACTGTGCTTACACGTTAAATATTAAGACTCCACTTGTGATGAAACCGCTGGATCCTTATTCTGGCTGGTTAGAAAATTTACAATATATTTTTTTTAAAGATGGATGTGAGTTTTTGTTTGATAGCAATATATAGCGCAGTGTCTGAGGGCAAACATCGTTTTTAGTTTCGTTTCTCATTCAGAGGAATGAATTATTTTTATTTGTACAAAAAAAAAGGTTACAAGACAAGGCGCTGTGTTGAGATCTGCTACTTAATCCGCGATGTCTAGATTTCCTCTGTTTACTCTATTATATACGAGATACAGTACCTATGTAATTAAAAAAAATGCGATCTAGGTAGGCTAAGCTCTATAGTTCCACCACTAAACAAAAAAATCCTTACATCTATATTGAAAATTAATAAAAATGAAAAAATATATGTAGAAAAATCTAAAATTTTCAGAATAAGTAAGTCTGAAAGGAGCATTTCAAACATCTACATGCATAATGTAGCATCCGTTTCTGATTTCGTAATCCCAAGAGCAAGACTCCTTCGTTTGTTCCCTCTAATACAGACATATGTTTTGCTTTCAACGATAGAATTTTTACAGTTGCTATATTTTTGTATGCAATTGATCTGTTAATTTATTTTCTGCATCACGCTGTATTCCTCATTTATCAGGGTGGGCAGGGGTCCTAGGTCCTAGGGATGAGAACCTAGTGTTAAGATATTTCAGAAGATGGTTATCGTAACTTGTGTTGGATTCATATAGCACTTTTCCAAAAAAAGAACCATGGGTTGGTTGGTCCATGTGGTTAGGTTATGAACCTATGGTTATTTTATAATGTAAGTACATTCCTGAGGCCAGTCGTGACACAAAGTGTGACTGTAAAACTGACTGGTTGTGGTTTCGATCCCTACTCGAGGAGATGAAATATTTACTTAATTTTATATTTCCATTTCTTCGCTCTGGTGTAGAGGCAAAGCGCGGCGTCCAGTTCTGCCACTCAACACGCAATGCCTCCAGAATTCGGCAGAAAGTGGGGATCGGAGTGTCTTAACACAATGCGGGATAAAAAAAAGTATACAGAAAAAAGCGATTCAAAGAAAAACACAAGTACATTGGAAGGTTGCTACAAAATTGCATCAGACATTTACTCGTATGTCTCAAAGTGTAGTAGGGCAAACTTGAGTCGACCAACTATATTTAATTAAACACGCTCCATCACTCTGCAAGCCACACACAGATACACAAGTTTCTAAGTTTAAATTAGTAGTTAATTGCATTAGATTCTAAGTTTTTTTCCTTCATAATATATGAAGAAAAAAACTTGGATAGAGTAGTGGGACTGTGTTTGATTATTATGGTTGTAGTTTCGATTACCGTTCCGTGGAATGATTATATTAATTTATTCTGTTCTGATAAGCCAAATTACTAGTCGTAACTCAGAAATCAGAGTGTCTAGGCACTAGGCTCCCTCTGCTTACACTACCCTAAATAATAAAAATATGGAAAAAATCAAGTAAAAATCACACTTTCAAAATAAATTATAATTTTGTCATCATATTTCCATTAAAGCGTAAAATATTTTGTAACGATTCTATAAAATTTTAACACGATTTGGCTCTTTAAGTTGAAAGAAATTTGCCAGTTCATTAGCTAAATAGCAAAGTATTTTATACGATTTTTTCAACTGCTGCCTTTAAAGAAATCTATACTAATGCTGTAAATAGATCTATACTAATACTGAAGAGTTTGTTCGGATGAACGCGCAGATCTCGGGAACTACTACTATATAAAATCAAAATTAAATTAGCTGCAACAAAACCTTATTTGCATTTGACCAAGGGTACGAATTCGATGCCGAAAGATAGTCTTTTACAATTTGTCCTTGATATTTTGTAGATTATACAGATAAAGAATGATTTAAATTTAGAATTTGAATGAATTTTCCATTCTTTCCTTTCACTATAAAGCACCTTTCGTTTGCATCCCGCAGTTATATATAGTATCGATATTGTATATTATAAGTATATGTTTATAATGGATGATATATCTACTACATATTTATAATGTTATTGTTTTCCTTTTTTTACCTGGGAACTAAGTGTTAAAACATTCCATTGACATTAAGACACTTTCGTTTCCCACTTTCCGCTGAATTCTTGAGGCATTGCGTTTTAAGTTTCGGAATTCAACGCCGCGCATTGAATTTTTAAATTGATTGAGTTTAACTTACCTGAATTGTGAAATACAAAATAAATAGAATAAATTTAATCTAATTCAATTTCCACGAGATCTTAAGGTCAAGCCGGAAGTGAGAGGACTGTATCATTTATCACAAGAATCTCTTTATAAGTACATAAGATGCGGAAGATGTATGAAGATGAATAAATACAAGTATTATCTATATATTAATAAGCATTATAAGCAAACCTTTTAGGAAAATTATGGGGACGGAGAGGTATACAATGCTGAAGCATAATGCTGAAGCAGAATGCATAAAATAAATGTAAATAAATAAATACACTACCATTATTTGCTTAAAATAACGTAAGGTCAGTCGAAGAGTAGGGGCACAAATTGTGTGAAACTCCCACTTGAGGAAGTGAAATATTTATTTTCATTTCTTCGTTCTGGTGACGGAAAACGCCACGCTAAGTTCCTTCTCCAGAATTCTGCGGAAAGTGGGAAACGGAGTGTTTTACCACTAGGTTCCCTAATACTAGTGACCCTCTCACGGCTTCACCCGATTACATTCATGTTCAGATTATCATTTTAAAGACGACATCTACATTTAAGACTTAAATTTTAGTCAAATTAATAAATCAATTATTTTGTAGATTTTTTTCGAATAAAATACTTTATATTGATAAGACCTTTTTACTTGTGACTCGATTGAAATAAAACAAACGCTAAATGTTATGGAAATTTATTTATATATATTTTTTCGGTTTTATTACATTGGTAAATGCCTGCAATAATCAATCTTAAAACGTATCAAACACATAATTAAGTTAGGATTAATTATAGTTTAATCAATTGGTTTTGTTACAATGCTAGGTATTCCAAATGCAAGGTATTCCAGTAGAGTTTCTATTCTAGCCAGGCCAGAAAGAGCTGAAGAGGCATCACGGCCCAATCAGGCAGCTTTTGACTGTAAACCTGAAGGTTGTGGATTTGATCTCATTTTGGGGTATGAGTAATTTTTATTTTCCCGCTCTGCTAACACAAAATGCTGCTGAAAGTGGAGGACGGCGCGCCTTGACAATATATTTTCTTTTGATTTGGTAATATCTGATGTACAGTAAAACACTAAAACAATAAGCTTCATTAAAAAATATACAGTAAAATTTTATTTAAAAACAATTAAAAGTTATTTCATTAACATTTGGCTTTCAAAATATTTTAAAGGTATTGAGGGATGACCATACACACACAGAATTTTTCCCATATACTCGTATGAATTATTATTTCGGATGTCAAGAATTAGTTGGAAGCTTAGCGTACACGGTTGTTAAATCCGATTATGTTATAGAACTCTGTGGATTGACGTTCATTCTAATGCATATATAGCGTGTTTTTTTATTGTTACGAATAAAATGCATTATTCGTAAGAGCATAGTGTCAGCATCACACTGTATCTCGCCTAGTAGGGTAACCATAGGGAACCTAATGTTAAAACACTCCGTTCTTATTAAATCATTTCCATTCCCCACTTTCCACCGAATTCTCGAGGCATTCTCGAGGCGTGTTGACAAGTTTTGCATCGTAACCAGGGCGAGAAAATGAATATATTAAATAATTAATTCCCCATTTCCCCACTTCCCCATGGGAAGTGAACTCATAAACGTCACGCTTGTAGTCACATGTTTGTGTCCTTGCGCCACGACGGACTCAAATTCTTTATTTTCCATGTTTTATTAATTATAGAGACACTAGCAGTTTTTATTAATTTTCAAGTTTAGTCAATAAAATGAAATTAAATGAGATAAGCTTTGAAAGTTTTATTTTATTATCCTGATAACATTATGTCTAATATTTAATTTTGTACCCATATCAATTTAATAATATTAAATATATAATAATAAAACAAAAACGGAAAGTAAATATGTTATTTTTTTATTATTATATGCTTATCAGACAAGCATATAAATATCAAAAAAACATCCAGAATCAGACCTCTAACGCTTATAGCGAAATGACAAAATAAAAACAAAAAATATATTATAATAGTATTTTTGAACATCATGTATGTAGTACATTGACCTTTGAATACAGGAATTATACCTATATGTATTCGCATCTATTATTTGCAATGCAAATATTATTCTATATTGATCACTATATTTGGCACTGGAGAGTTGTAGGATTTAGATGTAACTTTAACTATTGATTTTCAGTTTTACCTGAGTTCTGAATGAAGTTAAGCAACTTTAGCTTTAGCTTGTGCAAGGATGGATGACCGGTTTTGGCATAATGTAACGAAAAGTTAACGTTTGTGAAAGTAGACTGAGTTGTACTTTTTTAGAAAACGTATAAAAATTTGAACGTAACAGAATTTGAACTCGCGAGAGAGGTGCGATTTCAAATGCGGTCGGTTGAAAATAAGCATATTTGTTTTTGGAGCTAGTTAAAAAGAAATGCAACGATTAAGGAATCTCATTTCTGGCGAAAAAAATTAACGTTTTTCCTTGTAACTATTACAGTAAGAGTAGTAGTAGTACAACTACTTAGGTCATCTATAATATTCATCGGCCGTTCCACGTCATCAAATTGTGAATTCTGAAAGCAAACACGAGTCTTTACTAAAAATACTCAAATCCTTGTTAGTATGCCTATAAAATTTAAAGAGTTCCCTCGATTTCTCCCAAGATTAGATCTTGACATGGTCACCATGGGACCACCTTTGAGGTATACCCATTCAAACAAAAAATAATTATCCAAATCGGTTCAGGCGTCTTCGAATAATCGTTGAACATACATAAAATTTTAAAAAAAGATTCCGACGAATTAAAAACCTTGGTTTTTTTTAAAAGTCGGTTAAAAGAAAGCGAAGTGTCTTGATATTAAGGTTTCGGTTCTAACTCTCTGCCTACCTTATAACTGTATATTGTGCGAAAATATGAAAAACAAAAACATACACACAACCTATACGATAATTTATTAAGGCCAGTATAGAAAAACGAAGGTATTTAATATAACCAACTACATTACCCAAACGGATTCTTGGCACGTTCATATGAAGGGAATTTCTTGGACTCTTAAATTCTGTAGGGTCAAAATAGAGGATTATTGGCCTTAAGTTTAGGCCTTATGTACTACGTGACGTCATTTCGAACGTGTAGACGGAGTTCAGAACTAGATTGCAATTTTTCTCATTATAATATGTTTTATGGAATTGGTAGATTTGATAAGATCGGTATTTTTTAGCGGTAGTGAAAATTAAGAGTAACAGCACTCCGTTTTCCATTTTCCTCCCAATTTTCGAGATATTGTGTGTTGACTGGTTCAACGTCGGTCTTTGTTTTATTATAAGAGCGAGGAAAAAAAAATAATTCATTCTCCTGAGTGGAAATCGAACCTACAACCTGTTACAGTTAGAAGCTATGCTGCTATAACATCACGGCCTTAATAATGTAATAAAAATATTTTTAATATTATGATGGTAAATATAACAAATGTCGTAATATGTCGTGTGTATGTCGCGAATGTTGTGGTCCCATCCCCACTCGGGAAATGATTATATTTAAAATATTTGCTTTACCCTGCTCTTGTAAACAAAGCGCGACGTTGTATTCCGACAGTCTACACGTAATGTCTCAAACATTGGGTGGAAAATGGAGAACTTCTTAATACTTGGTTGCCTATCCTGCTATGTAGGAAAAAGCGTGAGGTTGCAAAAAATTGGGTTTCAGTCTTGTAAAGTATTGGTTAAATAACTCTTTCCAAAAAAGTAAAAAATATATGAAAAAATCTTTATAAATGTAGATAGTTTAGTTGACGATAGACTTCAATACGACAACTAGTGGTTAATGGGAAGTCAGTGAGCAAACTGCTTTCATACTTGAAGATAAAGTATTTTTTCAGTTCATTGACCCGGAAGTATTTATTTTACACTAGATTTATCTTTTCTAAGTAAAGGTTTTGTAAGGCGCTCGAGATGTATAGGTGTATTAAGTGATACTAGAGAACAAATTGACGCGTACAAAACCTCGTTGCCATAGTAACGTATTTGTCATTTTATGTAAAAGGGTATATTGTTTAACATATTCGAAGGTAGTGTGTATTATATTTATTTCATTAATTTAATGTAGTCTTATGTATTATTTAAAATAGATATTTTTTTTACAAAAAGAACCCGACTTCAAATAAACTTAAAAGTAAAAAATAAATTTAGTTACCAGAAAGTAAGACGTACTTTGATTTTGTTAAACAAAAACAATTAAAGTTTTTTTTTGTAATTTGAAGTCGATGTCAAGCCAATCCTTACAACAACCTTGCTATAATATCAAAATACTAAGCCTGTAGGTCTTTCACATAAAAAGACAGATCGTAAATATAAAGAAGAAATAAAAGGGGACCAAAATAAAACCTTGTTAATATAATCCTTCTACTTACTAGGAATCGAACCCGCAGCTTCGTAATAAAAAACACGGAAAATATCTAAAATCTAAAACACGGAAAAATGTTAACACAAACAAATTTCCAAAAAGTGACAAAAAGATCTATTCACTTTGAACCCAGATATGCCAATATAAGGCGACTGAAAGTATTTATTTATCAAAGCTGCAGCTACGATATTAATAATAGTAATAAAGTTACTTTTTTTATTATTTTTAGCAGCAAAAACTTAATAATAAATAATTTATAGCATGAGAGCTATTGGTATGTAGAGACTATCGTGACACAGTAGCAGCATCTGACTGTGAACGCAATAGTTTTGGATTCTATCCCCACTCGGGGGCAATGATTTTATTTTGCATTTCCTTCCTTTTGAATTTGGTTAGTAAGGGACTTAATAATAATCGTAAACCTTTTAGGCTCATCGCTAGAAATGTTGGGACCTATCATATCGATGGCAGATTTTTAAATTTAATTCAAATGATGAAGTTGAAAAGTTTGTTGGACTAAACATAGTAATCTCAAGAACTACTGGCTCGAATAAAGAAAAAAACTGTATTCCTGCTTTCAAAGGTAACTTTGACGGCAGGAAAAAAAGATTCAGACCTCCAGCACTTAGACTGTATTATGTGACATAGAAAATTCATAGTTTTGTCCATTAGGCCATGCGGGCAAAGCCGCATGTAAAAGTTAGTGAAAACGTAATTTAGTAAACAATACTTTGTTGTCGTATTAAATTCTAAAGCAGAAATCTTACAACAATATTATAATATTCTACTATTATTTTCTACGATTACTTCAAGTCCAAATACTCGAGCAATCGCTCGCATTGGCCCCGATCAATTTTCAGATACGATATACTCGTATATTTTAAATTCGGTCTCTTTCCCAAATCAGTATATTTGTATACGAACTTGAATATCTCGCGATCAAAAGGTAGAGGTAGCTTGATTCGATAAATAATGGTTTCCGTACGATTTTCTTGTCTTCGTTTCTGAAATTTTCTTACTTTACTTTTATTTAAGAATGAATGTAGGTTATGTTTGACTAATAAAATGGTTGCTTTGTCTTGTTGCCGAGATGGATTTTACATTTTCTAGTAAATATTGATGAATAATTTACTATTTATTGTACTTTTTTAGGTTCACACTGCATACCATTCCACATTGTGTGGCAGAGTGGCAGAATCTAAGGCCGCACTTGTCTGACATAGTAGAGAAATTAAATTTAAACATAATCAGCAGCATTTACACCGCAACGGCTTTTTCACACCGCAACGGCTTGCAACTCTACTCTTTGCCGTAAAAACTACTGAACTGATTTAGATAAATATTTGCAGTAAAAGCTTAACATCAGAATCACACATAGTAACATAGGCTACAATTTATGTAAATATTTTGTATAATTTAGCTATAGCGTAGACGTTGCGTTCAGGTCGCTAGTCTAATATATATATTTTTAAATATATATATATTTCTGTTTTAGTTTTTTGGTCACATAACGGTCAATCCGTGTTGGTCATAATATGTAGAATGAAATGGGGTTCCTTATCCATACTATTACAGCAGGACTCAAGACCAAAAGGATAATGATTATAGGATGCCCTTTGAATATTAATGATATAGTTTGAACTATATTTTACAATTCATACTTATACAATCTGTAGTGTTATTTTGTATCTATATATAAATTTATTTTGTTTTTTTAATTGGACATTTTTAGTTTTTTATAACTTTCATTATTTGCTCTACCCTATATTAGTAGTCCACGTCCACGTGCGAATTTTAGTTCGCACTACACTGTGTTTTATACTTATAAAATGAGGGGAAATCGAAAGGGAATGGAACCCACAATTAGACTCTGTCCCATTGTGGCTTTTTAATGTTTACATCCCGCACGAAGTAGGATAGGTAGAAGGAACCTGGGAACCTAGTGTCAAGGCACTCTGCTTCTATTAAGATACTTCCGTTCTTCAAATTCTGGCAATGTGAGTTGAATGGCGGAACTCAACATTGCGCTTTGCTTCATTACCAGAGTGAGGAAATGAAAATATCAAATATTTCATTATAGCAGAACCTAATATCAAAATTTGTGCATCGAAACTATTCTAGGCCAGTCGTCGCGAAGGGACACAAGCGTACGACTGTTAACGCGACAGATTGTGGATTCGATTCCCACTCGAGGAAATTTCCTTTCTTTGGTAAAGTGCGACGTTGAATTCCACTCAAAACGCAATGCGAAATGAATTCGGCGGTAAGTTTAAAAATAACGAAATTGTTTTAAAGGGAACGGAGTGTAAACTAGGTTTCCTCTGCTATGTGCGGGATACAGAGTAAACCTAAAAAATCTTCAAATATAAAAAAGACATTTCCACCTACAAGGGATAGGTGGACATAATTTTTTATATAAAGACTAGAGGGCGCGCGCGGATTCGCCCGCTTATTAGGAGTGATTTCTAGAAAACCCACGAAACACGTGTTCAATAAAATATTTTTAACAGTCTGAATTTAATTTTTTATAAAAATCGGTGGCAATTTAAAGATTTTTCCATATAAACTTTCAACCCATTATTTGAACCCTTAGGGGGTGAATTCTTAAAAACCATGAAACACGTATTCAATTAAATATTTTTAAGAGTCTTAATTTCAAATTTTATAAAAATTGGTACAGATTAAAAAAAATTTCGATACAAACTTTCAACCCCCATTTCATCCCTTTAGGGTTAACATTTTTCAAATTCTCTTCTTAGTGGATGTCCAGAATATGAAAATAAACATCTGCCCAAATTTCACGTTTCTACCATCAGCGGTTACGGCTCTGCGTGCGTCTTACCTCAGTCAGTCAGCACAAGTCCTTTTATATGTATAGATAAAGTTATATGCGTCAACATAAACATCAAAATAACCTATAATACCTACACAAGTAAAGTAAAGCCATGAACACGAATAAAATAGACTCATATTACTTTTAAAATATCCTTGGTCAGGATAAATTGCGTGCTTGGTACTGACAGAGCAGTCATTTCACGGGAGTTTTATGTCCCACGGTTTATCACTAGTTTAGGTCGCGGTTTAGGAGTTACGTTCCTACATATATGTATGTGTATGTATCCATATTTACTTTTTATATATCAAATTCGAAGGTAACTCTGTCTGTCTGTGACGCGATCACGACCAAACCGCTGATCCGATTGTGATGTAATTTTATATAGAGACACTTAAGGGTCTTGGAATGAACATAGGCTCCTTTTTCTTCCTCATATTTGTAATCTTCTCGATATATATTAATATATTAAATATCTTTCTATTTGATATTGTCTAATTAGGTAATACCACCGTCGGTAAGCAACAATACATTTAGTTGTTTTAAAATAAGGTCGCCCAAAATTGGTTGGTTTATTATTTACCTCAGCCATCATCATTACCTAACTCAGGCGTTTTTTCAAAGTGTTTGTCTATTTTGATTATTTAGGCTTTTATTTTCTTACTAATCTTATTAAAAACTAAAAATAATTTCTTAAATATACTTAATAAATATTCATATAGTTCAAGCTCAACTAATATATGTTTCTGATTTATATATTAGTATCATGTTAGTTAGTATCATCAAAAAATTGAGTGTTAAGACACTGCGTTCCCCACTTCTTACCCGATTTTCGAGATGTTCCGTGTTACTCAACGCGAACTCAACAACAACTCAAAGCTTCAAAACAAAGCAAAGCAAAATTAATATATGAGCTTTGCCTTGCCTCCAGAGCAAGAAAATGAAAAGATTAAACAATTTATACGGTTAGACGATGTGACGACGACGGCCCCATTGCGCCACGTAGTCCCACATAGCCTTATGTAATAATAATAATAATATACTTTATTGTACCTTAAAAAAATATAACAATGTAAAAGCACTAAACAATTTTATAAAAAAACACAATTAATATTTTTTTTCCTAAAAATAAAAAACTGATTTTTTCAAAATAAATAAATAATAAAATTATTGTTGTAAAGTAAAACGTCACTTTTCAAGAACGACGCACGCAAACATAAACCTATCAAAGGGAAACCACTGCATACACCTTATTCCGAAATCGAGTCGTAGATATTGGCGGCAAAGTTCAAAGTTGTTTAACCTTTAATAGTATTTTTGTAGTAGTAGGTGTTTACATTATTGGTAGATACTAACTTACGCAAAGATATGCGTAACTGCGTCACACGAAATACAGGTATAGATAAACATCATCAAAAATTCTACGACTAAACTGTTGAGGTATCTTGATTCATTTCTTTAGGTATGGGTTTAAAATATTTTACCCTATATGCTGTTCCCGTAAAAGGAGCGCTGACCCTTCCACCCTGTAAATGCTTAATGTAAAATAATATTAAAATAAATTAATAAAAAACAAAAAAAATACTAAGCTTTTATTAATGTATATAAAATTTCTCTAAGGTACATACTATTTATGACACTTGGCTGATCCTCGACAGAGTGATCTGAGCTGATAAAGGTGGCAAGTTCGATCCTGGTTGAAGTAAAACAAATAAATATCACACTTTTTTTCAATAAACGGTCCTAAGTAATGTAATCTTTGATCCATTTTAAATATTTGGATACATCTGTGAATACGGCGTAGGAATTCGGGTCGCATATAGCCACGTCAGTCCTCGACAAACTAACAGACACTATGCCTTTGACGTACCAAGCTCCTATTGAATGGGTTGAATTTGGATTAATCAGATCTGGTATGAACACCATGAAGCCACCTCCACTGTCACCGTTACAGGCAGATGTTTCTGGAAATAGAAAATATAATTAGGTATTTTATTGTCAACTTGACGTTGTATCCCGCAAATAGCAGACAATGGGAACCTTTTTATCATGAGAAAAACGTCGTCGTTGTCTGTATAGTAAAATCTGGATAAAGCACGGCGCTTACTTCCGCTACTTGACAGGCAATATCATGAAAATCTGACTCTGAGTGGCCAACGCAATAATTTAGGTTGCCTTTGGCTTCCCTGTCATAACGGAAAAACATGCGAAGCCCTTTTTTTTAGCTTCACGCTGTATACCGATCATAGCAGGATAGACATAGAGAACCTAGAAATCTGAGTGGCGGAACTCGACACCACGCTTTGCTTCTTTACCAGAACGAGGAAATGAAAATATTAAATATATCATTTTCCCGAGTAGGAATCAAATCCACAACCTATCACGCTTACAGTCCCATCTTTGACCTTATGTGTGATGTTGCCTATTAATTTATTTGAAATTCTATAAAAAGTTTCTCACTATTCAGATATCCTGCACAGAACTTCTTGCCATCCCGAATGAAATTGGAGTAGAAAAGTGGATTGGTGTATATACATTGCAAATCGTCTATTTGAGGCATTGAAGCTTCGTGGAGCGTTGACGATAGTGAATCTGAGCTGTCATATCCCCAGCCAACTACCTGGAAAAAGAACGAAAAATATATACAAACATTGGAATTACAAAAATTGGAGATCTCGAGCTTTTTCTGAAATGTAACCTTAGCGTAGCCAGAACCCCTTCATCTTATGCCTCACTTGAACTAGCGGCATTACTATTAAATTTTGTAATTGTACCTAATTAATTTTGATTCTCTTTGTAGTGTTGAAATACGCGTTTTTTGCGGTATAAACAACGACCATACTTTTTTGTTATGTTTATGTATTAAATTAAATAATAAAAAAGTTAATATATTATAAAAAAATAATTAGCGTTCCTGGGATAAATGCTCTTGACAGACGGACACACAGACGGACAATAAAGTGATCTTAAGGTTTTTTCCTTAAAAGGTAGGGAACCCTAAAAACTAGTCATCTTTTTCAATCTTAGAATACCAAAAATCTATTCGATTGACAATCTGAAGGCAGAAAATAGTTTTAGATCCTTAATCGATAGAAATAATCCATTACAGTTCTACGAAAATAAATAATGTGTTCATTTTAATTAAATGCAAGTTATTTTAACGTACTTATTAGTGCCTATAATTACAGTATGAATAAAGAAAATGTCAATTAATTACTTTAAAAACAAAAAAAAACCATTTGAATCGATTAAAATCAATTGTATTTTAAAAGATAGATGACAGCTGATTAATATTGACATCTGTCTAATGATTTTTAATGATTGTAGCAAAGGCTACAATCATTAATTTGTAGAAAGCTACAACCCTTGTTTCCCCGGATACACCGAAATCTGTTGGATATAACGAGCGCCACGCTATGGACATGGATCGCTGTGTGAATTGTGTAATAGCCTCACTTTTACCAAATCTCTAAAAACTCAGATCTCAGATTGTCAAAATTGTCGGAATTTTCAAAAAGGGAACAATTTTCATCTCTTTACATTCTAGTTTTTTTTTGTGCCTTGTTTATAAGTCATTCAGTTGCGGAAAACTTTTATATACATATAAATAGATTATACATACCGTTCCAAAAATTTCTGGTTTAGGTAATCTAAAGTAGACTTCATCGTACCATAAGCAAGCCGGTTGCACATAATTATTGAACGTTACTTCTGTCCTTAATTTCAACAACGATATGTCATTCTGGAGCTTCTTCGCTGTAAATTCATCGTGAACTATTACCTCCAATACCTTGAAATAAAATAAAATATAAGGTCTGATAAAAATCTAAAGTGTGATTATGTAAGAATTTAGACAAAATAATAATTTATGGATTCGTTTCGTTGTACAGCGTCTACTTGTAGACACGACGGTTGTGAGTTCGACCCACACTTGGGGGAATGATTATATTTAACCTGTAGGATATTGCATATGCTATTTAAAACTAATAAACAAAACCTATAACTAAAAATGGTTGCAATTGAATCAGAGAATCAGAAAAATACTACGAATATGTGCGACTTTAAACGCGTAAGGTTGTGGTTTCGATTCCCACTCGAGGAAACGAATTATTTAATACACAACGAATTACTTTGGTAACGAGGCAAAGCGCAAAAAAATATTACTATAAAGATATTTTTAAACGGCAAATATCTCAGAAACGCCTTTATCTGTCTGTCTATCGATCCAAAAAACACCCTATATATATTACCTGTCTTTCTTGTAAAGATATATCACTGCCATATAAATTGTATTTTCCCAAAATGACTCCCAAAACGTCTGGATGTACTGGTATTCCACTAGTCGTCGTGCAATGGGCGGCTGGAGGAAGAAAACAATACACAATAACAATTTTTTACCCAATTTCATATTTTATTTATGTATCAAACGATCTTATCTTTACGTGAATCAGACAATAAATCAATCATATCTATCTATCTACGTATCTATTTCTTATTCTATTTTTCTTGGATATTTCTAAAAATATCTAGATCAATACATTATTTTCAAAGTATGAAACTAATGACCTCACCAGAAAGATCAGGATAATAAGAACACAATAGATATATTTATGTATACGAGTATATGTTTTTAAGTTATTAAAGTTTTGTGTGATTACTTTAAAATATTTCTCGCATACAGTAGGATCTACTCAGTTTTAAGACAGCTCTCACTTCTCGATTTTCTGCCCATTTTTTAAGATATTGTTCTAGTGAATTGGAGAAATTGAAGTTGTGTCTATTTATTGCATAAATTTCTAGACCCCATAACCATAAAAATAACTTGTAAGCGATTTTACTATCCATATTTGGCACTAGAAATATTAGAGATTATTGAGTAATTGAGTCTTATTGAGTCGCCATTCGCTATCTAAATGTAATGTAGATCATTGTACATGTTACATTTTGAAGAATTGAGTACCACTCAACATTCAAAGGCTCCAGTATTTGATGAAAAATGGGAAACGGAAGTGTAATAATGGAAATGGAGTGTCTTAACACTAGGTTCCCAGGTTCCCCCGGCTTACCCTGCTATATGCGGGATATAGCTTGAAGCTGATAAAAAAATGCCTTTTTTAGCCACGATTGAACTCACAATTATTGCGTTTTACAGTCAAATACTGTTCCACTGCACCATATGTAAATATTTTAAATTTAAAAAAATAAAACAATGTATAGAAATTCTAATTTTGGAACTGAAACTCGCAAAATGTAGAGACCATGTGGCACACTGAATTGAATTTGTAATATTGCTAGCGTTTTGGTGTACAATTTTTAAAGGAAGAATTTATTTGTGGAAAACGCATGTACAGAGTATATATGCGTTTTGCATAAATCTTGTTTCACACATTTCGGAGAAAACAGACTCAACTTACAATTAGAGAGTCACTTTATTCATAGTGGAATAGTGTCTGACAGAAACACGATGAGTGTGAATTCGATTTTACTCGTGGGAATAATTAATTAAATTATTATATTCAAATTAACTTTTAATTCCCTAACTTTGTAAGGTCATCTCTCAATTCCTCAGTGCTCAGAGGCCATTGTAGCCGCGGAAGCAAGTGTGTGACTGTAAACGCAACGGTTGTGTTCGATTTCCACTCGAAAGAATTATATGTTTAATATTTACATTTAATCGCTCTGTTAACAACGCAAAGCGCAGCGTTAAGTTCCACTACTCAACACGCAATATCTCTGGAATTCAGAATCGGCGGAAAGTGGGGAGCGGAAGTGTCTTAATGGGGAGCAGATTGTCTTTTTATCTATTGAATTCCGCCCTTCAATGTAAAATACTACTCTGCTAAGTATTTCCGAGAGACAAGATTTATTATTTTGAGACTTACCAGTCAACACAAAATATTTGTTAATCAACGTGCCACCACATACGTATCTTAACCCCGCTTTCTCATATCTATATATAGCGGTGTGCCACGGCCAGTTTCCCGGTTTTGTCACTTGTCCGTTAACTATTAACTCGGTATGCCATATTTTACGTCTACCACAATATCTGTCCGGTACTTGCGGCCGTTTTTGCACTCCCACATCATACTCTTCGAAATATGTCTGGAAATTTTAATTACTGAAACGTCTTTTGTTTTTTACACATTTCATTTTGATATTATTTTTTTTAGAATTTAAGGTTTTTAATTTAAAGCTGTTAACCATACTGGCTTTTACAGCGACAATGGATAAGTACGGAAGAGAGTACACTGTCCCTGAAATATTTGCAAGCACTATGTGGCTGCTTGTCAGGGCTTCCCCTGCGTCATCACTTCACGGGAGTTTATGGTTAGTTATGGTTGTTTTGGGTGACTCTACACTACGTAGACATGAGAACAAATAGGTGTAAATAATATTGTACCGTCGTCCATTGCGGAAGGCAGAGAAGTGCTTATAAAAATTTACTTAATCAAATAATATTTTTTTAAGCTACGCGCTTCATCACTAGCGGGGTAGCCAGATAGAAAGGAGTTGCAAGTGTTACTGTCACTGCACAGCTCTTTCGCCACTTCAACCTCTTCATGCTTTTATACGTTTCTTTCAGGAAGTCGTCACACTTTTTACGTGACATGTCTCCAATATTATGGATTCTGTGTTTTCGAGGGTAACTGAGGTTTCCCTCTGCGTCTCTTACTAATTATACTTACCAAATTATAATTTTTACAGTATTCATCTCCGTTTATCTTCAAGCTGGTCAAATAAGGTGGAGAATATGGAGCCGGTTGACCCCGAACAGTGAATGTGAAATTGTCACTGCTACGCAACAAGATTATATTAAATATGTTAAACACACTGTCTTGAACACTTGACAATTTGGCATCTTTATTCTGAAATAGAAAACAAAACAAAATTTAAAATATATACAGAGTGTTTTTGTCTTCAACACTTTAAATGAAAGCACAGTTTTAACTACTCTATAAAAACCAAACGCAATTAAAACGAAAGAGATTTTGTCAAAAATGAAAAAGTGATTTTTCAAACAACTTAAATAATAAAATTATCGTTATTAAATAAAAAGCCATTTGTTAAGAATGACGCACTAATCTATCAAAGCAACAACATCGCACACGCCTCATTCAAGAAATCGAGTCGTAGTCGTGTGGACGGTAAAGTCGAACGTTGTTTCGGCTTATTATAGAAACTAGATAATTGAGTAAAATAGAAAACTATCCTTTTCTCGTTCTGGAATGTTTTTTGAGAATGAAAAATGGTAGATCGGCAAAGTTTAGTAGTATGTTTGTAGTAGTAAGTGTTTACGTTATTGGTATCTATTCGTAACTGCGTCGTAATACAGTATGGATGAAAATCATGAAATTATTAATCCTACGTCTGAGCTGTTGAGCAATTTTGATTTTTAAGTATAAGTTTGAAACAGTTTACTCTATATCCTGCTCCCGTACAAGTAGCGCAGCCGCTTCCACACTATGTATAAAAATATTAATTGCATATTTTTTACGTAATATCGCATTTTAGATATTTTTTCCTACTACCTTAATTAAATGATATTTTACCGATACAGGCGGCCTGTTCTAGGTACGTAAATGAAAACTATGCTTGCATTTCTGTTTTTAGGGTTTCGTATCTCGTTTCACATTTATTTTATATAATAAAAGCAATTTTTAATTTGGCGTTTGTGTAGATTCCATAATAAGACATGAAAAATATTTTAAATATATTTTTTTTGTGTTGACAAAAAAATTTACATTATTTTCTAAAGTTTAAATTTACTATAGAAAATAATGTAAATTATTCAAATTCGTTTGAACATAGCTAATAATATACTCAAATGTACATATTAAGGGCGGCGTAGAGTTCCGCAAGTCAATAAATACTCTATGCCACAAAAATGTGGCGGTTTTACAAAGATTCTTAACGCTAAGTTCCCAGGTTCCCACTGCTTACTCTGTTACGAGCGGAATACAGATTGAAGATTAAAAAAATGTTGGCTATATAAGCGTCTGACTGTTGGTTCCGTGGTTTTGTGTTTGATTTCCTCTTGGACGAATGAATTATTTTCATTTTCCCGTTCTTGTGAGGTAACAGCGGTTAGTTTCGTTTTTAAATATTAAATATATATAGTAACATAATCAGATTATTAAGGCTTTGACAATACATAAGAAGAATTATAAGACTCCGTTCCCCTCTTTCCGTCGAATTCTCGAGACAGTTGAGTGGCGGAACTCAACTTAATATATTTCATTTATTTTGTATATTATTTTATCTATTATTCTTTCTCTTTTAATACTTATATATTTCTAAATACATGCAACGGGTCTCAATCATAACAAAAATTTATTAATCTTTTTCCCGACTGCTAAGGAAGGGTTATGTTTTTGGCGCGTATCTTGTATGTATGTAATATTCTTTATTACCTCATATCTCCAGAACCACTGAACGGATTTACTTAATTGAGGTATCATTAGATTTGTATTAGCAGCCCAAGTGATCTTAAATAGGTGACGTTAAAAAAAACAATCATGGCGGCTATGGGACGCTATTATACTTAGTGAAAGAAAAATTTTTCGTTTCGAATACCACAATATGGGTATCAAATTCAAGAGCTGAATACGAGGATATCAAAAAGGTATATCATGATTATAATTACCATAATGAGTACTGACAAAAAAGTGAAAAATAAAAAAATATTTGTAAAAACAAAAACCCCGACTGCATGAAACTAAAAAGATAATAAATAAGCCCAATAGTTTATTAGGATTAACAGTCGGGACCTATAAGTAATTCATCAATCAATAAAATCTTTACCAGAAACCCTTCATAATTTAAAGAGGTCCCGACTGTTAAACCTAATAAACTATTGGGCTTATTTATTATCTTTTTAGTTTCATGCAGTCGGGGTTTTTGTTTTTACAAATATTTTTTTTAAAGATTTTTTTTGTTTTAATTCATTAATCTAAGACAACGGTACCTATCTAACGGAATGTGTAATTTTTTTGTCATAATATATTAATTTGTGATCACAGACTACTATCGCTCCGCTCTGAATACCCACCCATCTTGCTCTAGACCGGGGTTAAAGTTGCTTAACCTGACTCAGTATAAATTGATAACGGTATTCACTAAACTGTAAATAAAATTGTAAAGGGAAACCCAATTGCGTATATTGTATAATACACATTTTCTTCCTGTGTTTAAAAATGACGTAGTATAGACCCATATTTTTTGACGTGTCTTATTAAGAATTGTATACCCATTGGTTTTTCCCGGATCTAAATTAACAAAGAACGGCGTTGAGTTCTGCTAAATGAGTAGAAATTGGAGAAGTCTATATTACTAGTACTAGTCTATATTATCAAATTATCGCTATATATTTTTATAATAAAAGTAGAATATAATAGCAAAGTACCAAAAAAACAGCAGCTTCTGAATCAAAAACCAGTCTTACATCCGTGGCGACGTCTAAAGACCTTTTTATAGTTACATTGTAACCATTTTCTAAGCCACTAAAAAAATTTGACACAATATCCTCAACGATACAAGGATACGCTTCGTACAGTTTCAACGGACGGACACTTTTAAAGAATTTTATAGGATAAACTTCACATGTTATTAGTAAAATGAGTATCACTTTAATCACTCTCATCACTTTTAGGCGGTGAGTAGAGAATAAGGTCTGAAATCACTATGTAATTGTCATTTGTATACACTATTTTATTTTCCAACTTTTCTTCCAGTACATTTATTACTATTTTTAGGTTATATTAGGTTATTGAGTTCGCGAGATGACGACGCGCTCGTAACTGTTTTGTACCATCAACATACTTGTTGCTGCAAAATGTGAGAAAACAGGTTTTTTTAAAAACTTCTTTTTTTATATTGTTTTTGCATATTGTACCTTTATAAAGTTATACTAATTTAATTTTTCTTTGTTACTTAAATTAAATATTCGATTTGGTTGCGAATTTACATATTAAATGAAGTAGTTTTTATAGTTCTATCTAAATGAATTTAATATAATAATAATCAATTCTAATTATTATCTACCGAATAGACTGATACATAGTAATAGATCGCTTCATTCTTTATGTCCTTCAGACATTAGGCGAACATCAACGCCGAGAATTGTCTAAGATAGTAAGATTTCATTATTATAACAATCTCATAATTCTAACACAGACAAACAGACATATAGTAACATTTATATATTTATTATTATACAATATGTATTCCAGTACCATTTGTGTATAATATCCACTTAATACTATACATATAACATTTACTAACCTAACCTACATATATACATTTATGCTAATTAATTACCTACGACATCTGCATTCGGTATACCAATATACTTAACATAACCTATGGTATTTTCAATATCGATAAACGATACTTATGTCTCGTAAATATTTACAATGGACACGAAAGAAAAAGAGAAAATGAGAAAATTTAATAGGACAACTCAATGTCCTTTAGCCATAATAGGAAAATGAAAAAAAAAATTAAGAATTAAAAAAAAACTTGAACTTGAAAAGAATTAAATAAATATAATTTTTATCACATGACTCTATAATTATAATATTATAATGTCACATGGCACTTATGTATCACGTTTTCAATCTTCTGCCAGCGTCAGCAAAAAAAAATAAGAACATTATTTTTTTCATTATAGCTGCAACATAAACAAGAATTACATGTTTTGATTCAAACATATAAGGAAAATATATAAACACCTTCAATTTTCGTTCTTAAGTGGCTCTATATAAGATCTATTTTATCTAGGATTATTATTATTAGTGTCAGTAATTTCATTATCTGTGTACAGATATTTTTCCTAAATACATATTTTACTCATGATTGAATGAATAAAACAATAAGTAGCATATATATATATATATATATATATATATATATATATATATATATATATATATATATATATATATATATATATATACCGAATTTCTTCGTTACATACGTTCATTTAGCTTGCTTGAAAAACAATTAAAAAATGACGGTAACTATTTTTTTTTAATTATCGCATCTTCAGAAATGTTACATTAATGTATTAAAACCAGCCAGTCACATTCAGTACAGCCAAAGAGGTTTGATTACTAATAATACATTCAAAATACGAAAATACTTTTGCCCGCCGTTGCCGCGGCCCGTGGTCACGCCACGCCGCGCCAGTGTAATCAGCGCAATGGTCAATGGCGAGGGAACAGCGGCAGACATAACTCTTTTATCATAAAGCTCCTTTCATGAAGTTGTTTTGACGTTTTACATTATTACAAAAATTTATTTAGTTACTAGAGAGCGCGCGCGGCTTCGCCCGCTTATTAGGAGTGAATTCTAAAAAAACCACGAACACGTGTTCAATAAAATATTTTTAACAGTCTGAATTTAATTTTTTTAAAAATCGGTGACAATTTAAAGATTTTTCCATATAAACTTTCAACCCCTTATTTGAACCCTTAGGGGGGAATTCTTAAAAATCATGAAATATTTTTAAGAGTCTGAATTTCAAATTTTATAAAAATCGGTACAGATTAAAATTTAAATCCATACAAACGTTCAACCCCTATTTCATCCCTTTAGGGTTAAAATTTTTCAAATTCCCTTCTTAATGGATGTCCAGAATATGAAAATATACATCTGCCCCAATTTCACGTTTATACCATCAGTGGTTACGGCTCTGCGTGCGTCTTACCTCAGTCAGTCAGCACAAGTCCTTTTATATATATAGATAAGTAGTATGTGTATATTATGATGGCGGAGATGACTTTAGAAAGATTTAATTTCATTCCCGTTAAGGAAAGGAGGAAGCAAACAAAAACTTAGAGCGGATGATTATATTTATTTGCTTAGAATCAAGACGTAAGCATAAATACCGCCAACATTGGATAGCACGTAATCTTGCCGTCATCGGTTACTGGGTCTCTGATGTATCTTCACGAAAAGACACAAAATTCTATGGCGCATGTGCATAATTACGGAAATCCAGATTTTTTCTTTATTGTTACCTGTAATCCCGAATAAGAACTTTTTCGGATTGGCGTTCTTTTGATCGGCACGATATCATTGGTAGAATATTTCACTTAAAAATAAAAAACAAAATGATAATATTAGAGTCGTAGCGCAGAAGCACAAAATGTGACTGTAAACGCGACTGGTTGTGGGTTAAACCAACACTCAAGTCTCACTTTATTTAAATTTATATTTCTTTTGGTCTGGTGTTGAGGCAAAGCGCGGCGTTGAGTTCTGCCACGCAACACGCAATGCCCCCAGAATTCGGCGGAAAGCGGGGAACGAAGTGTTGTTAACACAAGGTTCCCTCTGCCTACCCTGCTGTGTACCCTGCGAGATACAGCTTGAAACTGATTTGATTTGATTGATTTGATTTGATGGTTAAATGCTAGTGACAAAACAGTATTATATATCAACACTATTATATACAATAGTAACAGTATTATATATAATTTTGGGCGAATTCGTAATTACAGCCCGATGATATTGTTCAAATAATGGTTGTAGAACTTGCCCAATAGAAACAAATATCCAATATTGTTTGTTAAAATAAATTATACTTAAACAAGAATATATTTTTATGAATAAAAAAATAAAGTGGTTATCTTGTTACCCGAGCGAGGAAATGAATATAATTTACTGCTCCCAGTGAAAATTAAACCCACAAACATGCTGTCCTGTCCTGTACAGTCATACGCAGATGTTGATCTAGATAAAATTATAGGTTTAGTGCTAAGATAAAATCTCTATAAATCTTATTCTGGGTAGAACTACACTTTTGCCTCGTTACCAGACCGAGCAAATAAAAATAACAAATGTTTTATTCCCCGAGTGGAAACCGAACCCACAACCGTTGCATTACACACAAGTGTGTGACTGTATCACACACTTGTGCCCCTGCGCCAAGACAGCTTCAATTATTTAAAACAAAAGGAAGTTATCTAAGTATACAATGAAGATTTCTCACCCTTATACGTGTCAGCTTTTACTTAAGGATAAAAAGTAAAGATTATATTTTAAATTAGTTAAATATTATTTTATGATGATTATTGAAATATTTAAAAAAATGTCATCAGGCTACACAATTAAAAAAATACAATTCAGGTACATGAAATTTTATTACCAAAAAAAAATTTACAAAATATAAAATAATAAGTCTTATATGTGCGTCGATACAGTCGACACTGAAATATTTGATAGACCAGGTTTAATACTTGGTTTGTTAGCTTCAAGCTCCTTCCTTTGCTTCTTTGGGCCAAAGAAAATCTTCTGTAGTTGGCACGCTGGAGCTTCTACGAACAGATGAAGAGGTAGCGACCAGAGGTATGTTGTACATACTATACCGGCGAATAGCATTATCTGAAATTATTTTTTTTTTTAAGGTTTGCGGGTATGTTTTTATTAAAGGGACTTCAAGTTATATTCTGTATATATCAGGGTAGGCTGCGGGAAGTAGGGAAAAGGAGCATTAAAACAGTCCGTTCTCCGATTTCTCCCTTATTTTCTAGACATTACATTGCGATATTGTAACATGACATAGCGTGGCGCTCTCGCACTCAACATGTCTCAGAAGTTAGGCGAAAAGCCGCAAAAAGAATGTCTATACGTTATATAGCGTGCAGCTGAATTGCATACTTTTTGACACAATAGTGTCAAAAAACTTTTATAAAAATTAAATTCTTTTTCTCTCTCTCACCTACAATTCTCAAAAGCAATATGAGATTTGATACTTTTCGCTGAAAATGCATTCCGAATGCCTGATTTCGATTTGATTGTGGATCTATTCAAACGAAGGTTTAATCCCGATAGGAATGGATTGAATTAAAAACAACTTTGGAAACGCCATTTAGGAGAATCATAGGGTATTAGATAAAGAAAATACAGAGAGAAAATTCAGGGAGCTACATGTCAAGTGCCGGAACTCAACGCAGCGCTTTGTTTTACTAGAGAAAATAAAAAAAAAACACTTACAGCAGTATAATCGGTAGCGTAAAACGATCTCCTCATCTGTCCTCCGTAAGTCCTCAGCACGGTCGCGTGCAACAACATAGCGCAGTAAGACATTCTGCCGAGTGGCTGTAGAGGACCCCACTCTACTGAGCCCACGTATATTCCTGTAAATGAAAAAAATATATAAAAATAATATATTAGAAGTAAGTAAAATTTTGTACTAGTAATTGATGCCAGTCATGGCCTATAAACGCGACATGTTGTGGTTTTCATTTCCAGTCAAAGAAATTAAATATTTCCTCGCTTTGCCTTTATTGGAAAATGAGAAACAGAAGTGTCTTACTTAATATGAACGGAATTTCTTAACATTAGATTCAAAGGTTCCCTCTGTCTTATCTGCTACATTTGGAATACAACGTGAAGCTTAAAAGAAGTAAAATCTATTCTAATATTGTAAGAAGGAGAGGTTGAGTTTGGATTTGGTTTACTAAGGAGTTTGTTTGGTTGAATGATGAACGCTTATTTCAGAAACTGTTGGTTGTAACCTTCTGTATCTGCTGTCCCTGTTATCGGGTACTTAGAATATGTCGTGTGATAGAACTCTGAATTAATTTCATCTGACCACTGTGGCGACTTGGGCATGGAGCAATAGTATAATCACATAGTAGGGTAGGCAGAGAACCTGGAAACCTAGTATTAAGACACTCTGATCCCCACTTTCCGCCGAATTCTTAAAACATTGCGTGTTGAGTGGCGGAACTCAACGCCGCACTTTGCCTGGTTACCATAACTAAGAAATGAAAATATTAATACTTCATTGTCTCTTTTTATATTTTATTTAATAATACAAAAAAACTTCACATGAGAATAGAACCTACTAATACCTACCTACGAATCTACGAGTAACCGTATACACATTTACTATCTATTTTCGAAGCAACCATGTCTTTTATAAAATCGATGTGAATTAGTCTCAGAGCTCAAGCTTTAATCTAACAATATCGAAATGCCACACCGCGCCGTCACAATCCGGCATGCCTCTCACGTTCCCTACATTTCTATGCCATATTGTTATATTCGGTGTTAAATAGCTGAACGCTTGACGAGTATTTCGTAAATGCCTTAAGCTTAGGTGTTATTGACGTGGTAATATAATATATATATTTTTGTAAAGATCAATTTTAATGATTAAATTTCGATTTCAATTTAGATTATTTTTTTATATAAATTTAATTTTAAGCAGAGCATTTAAAATTTCAAGCGAAATAGAAATGTTTTTTGATAGCAGGGTAGGCGGAGGGAACCTGGGAACTTAGTGTTAAGACACTTCCGATCTCCATTTTCCGCCAAATTCTCGAGGCATTGCGTGTTGGCGTGGCGGAACTTAACGCTGCGCTTTGCCTTGTCACCAGTGCGAGCAAATGAAAATGTTTAATATTTCATTTCCTCGAGTGGTAATGTCGATTACCATTCGATGAAATGAAATGTAATCCCAAAATCTATCGAGTTTACAGACACAAGATTGTGCCCCTGCACCACGACTGACTTCAGAGTAAAAATACAAAATTACTATTATACATTTGATAATTAACTTATGCTTATCAAACTTGTTATCAGCGATCAAAACTATATTAAAAATAGTAAATCTTCAAACCAAGCCCATTTTACAAGGAACTTTACATTAACATTTAATAGCATCGAGCATTTTATTACCGCCCTGATTCCATCCGATATGAAAAGCTCCACCGATTTTTACTTTTACACCAGAATTCGTAATAATCCCTTTTATCTTTTGCAAGCGAATCAGACATTTGCTCTTAAACTTCAAGACGTTCGAACTACGTTAGGTAATAGGTGGGACAGAATGTGATCGGGAAAAACCTATTTTAATGCACGAATAAATACAAAAGGTTTAGGAAAATTCTTTGAATGTCTACTTTGCTTTTGAGTCGATTCCTTTTTGGAAGTTGCTTTGGATTTTTCAATTCTACGTATACGAGATATTTCGGAGATATTTGAAATGTTGGATTTGGGTAGTGGGTACATGCGCAATGGTACTGAGTTCAAAAAACCGTTTTAATAGATTGAGCAAGCAAGCATGAGATTCTACCATGTAGCGAAAGAAGTGTGAAATGGGTAATAGAGTAATATATTCTAAGATTATCCATTTTTGTTGGTACATGTTTTATAAAACATCTGACACAACGGTGGACCTCAACATCACGCTCTGTCTTCTTTGCCTTTAAAATAATTCATTTTCCGATTGGTAATCGATCCCACGACCGTCACGTTTAAAATTAGACGCTATATCGCTGTGCCACGAAAACAGGCTGGGCAGAAAAGCAGGATAGGTAGAAAGAACTTGAAAACCACGGCACTCCATTCCTATTAAGACACTTCCGTCTGGAGGCATTGCGTGTCGAGTGGTGGAACTCAATGCCGCGCTTTTCTTCGACACCAGAGCGAAGAAATGAAAATATAAATCTAAATATATATTTCATCTACTCGAATTGGAATCGAACCCGCCACCTGTCGGGCTTACAATCACACTTTGTACCCATGCGTCTCGACTGGCATGAAATAAATATAATTTAAAATATTGAACAACTTACTGTTACATCTATAGAAGTAGCCAATAATGAACACGCATATAGCAAGAGCGAAGAAATTCTGATTCAAACTATTGAAGATAGCTGATTCGAATGCAGATGCTTCACGATGATGTAGATCCCATCCCATTAATACTGTCCCCATGGCGACTGGTATCGATATGAGGAATAGGAATTTCATTAGCTGAAACATAAAGAAAATATAAGTATTAAAAAAAACATCGAAATTATTAAATCTTTTAAAGAATAATATTAAAAGAAAAAAACAAAATGTGTATGATATTTATTTTAATAAGTTCATATTAGGGTAAAATGTCGTTATTTTTGTGTGGTTTTGTTTTGTATTCTATATTTTACATTTTACGAGGTAATTACAGCGAGACATTGGTATGATAAAAATTGCTTTTTGATAAAATTGAAAGTTAAAAATCATGATTTTTACAGTATTGTTTTTTTAACGCGACAGGTTCGATCCCAGTAGAGGAAATATTTTTTTTTAATATTTTTATTTCTTCGCTATAGTAACAAGATTAAACTCTGCGCAGAGATTTACTACTCAACAAAATGTTTCAAAAATTGACTGTGCGTGACAACCGGAGAGTTTTTCCACCACGTCCTCTCGAACATGGTGAAAAAACACTCCATTTTTAGTTTAGTTAAACGTACCTTGCAATGTGCAGAAGAGTGAAGCTAAAAATGTATATATATTACATTACAAATACATATTCTCACCCAAGACTCTCCTAAATTCCATTTAGCAGCTTGCGCCTTGTGATAGAACCAAGCTGTTAGCACACCCAAATGATAGCCCGCCCAGTTGCCCTGCGCCGACACGTAGGCATGGTAAAACGTGTCGTTGTAACCGAATATATCCCTTATCGACCTAGGAATAAGGCAATATTTGGTATATTAGGTCCTAAATAACTATTTCTGTAAGTTGTACGTTGGTGGTTTAGTTGGTGAGATTGTAAGTAATAATACTTTGAATTTGATGGTTGTACATACGAATCCAAAAAGGGGAATTTAATATTTATATTGTAAATAGCAAAAGTAAATAAAAAAATATTTGTAAAAACAAAAACCCCGACTGCATCAAACTAAAAAGAAAATAAACAAGCCCAATAGTTTATTAGGATTAACAGTAGGGACCTCTTTAAATTATGCGGGGTTCCTGGTAAAGATTTTATTGATTGAAGAATTACTTATAGGTCCCGACTGTTAATCCTAATAAAC
>JAATLQ010037795.1:10041-64350 GCA_013421005.1 Heliconius erato x Heliconius himera | reverse complement strand
GTGTCTCCCTGTTGTGTGTGCGGGCGCGGGCATCACGCTCACGGCGGCCGCGCTCGTGCTGTTCGCGGAGCTGCACTGGAACCCCGGCGTGAGTGTCTCCCTGTTGTGTGTGCGGGCGCGGGCATCACGCTCACGGCGGCCGCGCTCGTGCTGTTCGCGGAGCTGCACTGGAACCCCGGCGTGAGTGTCTCCACCACTTGCAGCGTCTTACATACCGTACACCATTAATAGCTGTGTGGTCGAAGCGAAGGTTTTCTTATTTATAGAGACGTTGATGTTTTAGTGTGTAATATTATAAACTTCTTTAGATTACAATCGCTCCTGCAATATGCATATTTTTATTTACAGAAGGGAATCGGGGCTACAAAATTTTATATTAATGTTTAGTTTCTCAATATCTATTGAAGATATCTAATGAAATTTAAGTAAAACGTGACTTACATAAGCTTATTATAATATATTATTTTTTTAATTTTACAAACTGCAACTCTTCGGACAAAGCCGTAATGCAAGCAGGATAAGAAACATTCCGAACATATCCTGCTGCATGTGAAGAACTCAATTTATTAGAAAACGATACCAATTGGGATAGAACGATAGTGGAAGCTATTATCGTCTATATCACCTCCAAGTCAGATACGCATATTATTTGCTATTATTACTTCAACATGCTTTTCATCGAGCCCATCTAACCTGTGACACAAATACAAGGATAGTATGTCGGAAGATATTTTACACCAAATTCGTATCAATTCCAGAAACCTCGTTTTTGAGATTAATAAGGAGATATAGTCTAGCTTTACTCTTGATCGAAGACATGTTTTACCTCATGTGCGGTAGTTTATTAGGCAAGTTATGAATGCCAGCGCCAAAACGTGAAATAAATGACACATTTTATCGAGTATTAGAACGGGAATGTGAATATGATCACCAGGAATTAGATTTAGCAGTTCAAACTGATGTACCCGTGTTGAATATCCAACGAAAGGAAATGGTGATTTATATTTTCTGGATGCCCCTAGTGGAACTGGTAAGACATTCCTCATGTCAATTTTTATCTACTGTTCATGCGAGATCAATATTGTAGTTACAGTTGCTTCTTCTGGAATAGCAGCCACATTGTCAAAAGGATGCCGTACGGATTATTCTGCATTAAAGTTGCTGTTTAATCTACAAGCTATTGAAGAACCAATATTGCATAGAACTCCGCAATGGCTAAAGCTCGAAAATTATCATCTGTGATGAATGCGTGATGTTTTGGAGACGCAATTATTTTACTGTCTGGCCATTTTTACCAAACACTACCAGTAATTCCAAAATTAACGGTGGTAAGAAAATATATGAACAATGTAATTTATGCGACGATACTCAAAGGAAAATTCGAAGGTGAGGAAGTTCTCATTCGGATGATCCCGATAATCCCAACTGATTATGCCGTTAAAAGTTTGTACTATGAATCTGGAAAATAAATGGTTTTGGCATGGTCAATTATATGTGCATATTTACGGGCCGGATCTGCATTGTTTATTCTTGCGCCTGATAATAAAACAAAAAATGTCGTGTATCACAAGGTGCTTAAGTGAAGAAAAAATAAAGCCTAAGAAGCCTAAAAAAAAATTATTCAAAGTTAAAATACTAGATTTTTTTTATATATATATATATATATATATATATATATATATATATATATATATATATCCATACCTATATTATAAATTCGAAAGTAACTCTGTCTGTCTGTCTGTCTGTCTGTCTGTCTGTCTGTCTGTTACGCAATCAGGGCCAAACCGCTAATTCTATTGTAATAAAATACTCATATAGAGATACTTGAGGGTCTTCGGATGAACATAGGTTACTTTTTTTTCTCATATTTGTAATATTGTCGATATATACTAATATATTAAAATATTTTTTAATTTGCCAAGCCATTTATTCCGCCATGTTAATAACAACCGACCGTTGCTAAGCAACGGTTTGCGAAGTTTATTTGTTGTTATAAGAAAACGTCACCCAAAATGAGCTTCCTTAACGCATACATGGCGTGCGCCGACTCAACCTTATGAGATACATAAAAATAATGTTTTACAAAAATATTGTTTCTTAAATAATGTTTAAAAAAGTCCGCGATACACATACCATATTTATCTCTGAAGCTTGAGCAAAGTAACACAGTAACAACAAGTAACCATTTTAATTAATTTACTTTATATTTATCGAGTTTTTGTTGTATGTATTTTCTATAATTTGATATTGATCCTTATGAAAATGAATATAATAGTCACTTTTAGCATTTCATCTAGGTCGAAATTATAGTTTACTGAATAATATTCTAATAAATAATTAAGGAGATGTCACTGATTCGAAATGAAATAGCCTACGCGCGTCATAGTATGACCGACGCAAACGGGCACATGACTTTGACGGTTTTGTAAATTTTCATACATTTTCGAACTACTGTTAATTTTTGTGTAATTATTTGCTGTTTATAATTAATTTATACTTTTCTTTGGTTCTTCGCTTATTCGAGTATTAGTTAGATTTTCATTAATTTCTTGTTGTGGTGTAAGTTGCGGCCCTGCGCGGCATCGGTATAATATTATTTAAGTATTAAGGAGAGAATTGTTGGTTATTTCATCTCGGTTGGATGGTTATCTATACCGTTGTTATACACTTAATAAGTTGTGGTTTTTGTTTTTTGGGATTTTATTTGATATTGCTCGCAAAACTTATCATATTTAATGTAGAAAGAGCTTTAGTTATTTCATATAGCATCTATGTACGCGCGCAAGGAAAACGAGTAAAAAGATTTTTCCCGGGTAAATCAGTAAAATCGATCACTGAAAGTCCAATAAAAATTAGTTCAGTTATTCTGGATATTAGCTCGGGGAAATTTATATTATTATTAATAATGTATATTATTAATAATGTAGCTGGTTTTGTTTAGTTTTTTTATTAATATTTTACTATGGTTACGTTTACTTATATTTTTTTCATTTAAATTAGTAAGATATTTTCAAAAACAATTTCCTAAATATATCTATAAGCATTCGTAAAGTTTAAGCGGGCGAAGCCGCGTCCGGGTCCGCTAGTATATATATATATATGTTTGCAGGTGCTGACGCAGGCGGAGGCGCGCGCGCACCGCGTGGGGCGCGCGGGCGGCGTGCAGGCGCGCTACCTGCTGGCGCGCGCCACCGCTGACGACGCCATGTGGCCCATGCTGCACGGGAAACTGCAGGTAATACTATTATATTATATTTAGTATATTTATTTAGACAAAAAAATGTGGCCGTCGTAGCGAAGTAGAAAAAACATATCATTATTGACTGCGATGGTTGTGAGTTCGATTCCCATTCTGAGCAATGAAATATTTCATATTCTCTCTCGCTTTGGTACCAAGGCAAATCGCGGCTTTGAGATCCGCCACCTAACGCGCAATATCTCAGTGGACGGAAGGTGGGGAACACAGTTCCTTTACACTAAATACCCTCTGCTAGCCCAGCGTGAAACTGAAAAAAAAATAGATACATTTAATTTTGTAAAGTACTTACAATGATATCTTAGAGATAACTGCAAAAGGTATCTGTGTGAAGTTTCAACACTGTTATGTATACTCGTATATAAAATAGTCAGATAAACGTCAATAAAAAATAAAATGATGTGTATTCAATAAAATAAATGTGGATTCGCAACACTTCTGTCTTATCTCTATTCCAAAAAACTGGTCAGTACTACAAGTCACTTAACTTTGTCTAAAGACCTCACACGACACGACCTCACTTAAAGCGCAGATCTTCAAGAGTTGGGTCAATCAATTTGACTTGTTATTAGAAATTAATATTCAATGTTTAAATAATCAGTCGTCGATGAGGCGTTATTAAAGACAAACAAAAATAGGAAGATGGTTCTGTAGCAGGACAGAGACAAGCTAAAGCAAGAGCAAGACAGTAAGCTAAAGGTTGCATACTGTCGCGACGCACACGCACACGCACACGCACACGCACACGCACACGCACACGCACACGCACACGCACACACACACGACACACGACACACGACACACGACACAGACACAGACACAGACACACACGCTCACACGCTCACACGCTCACACGCACACTCACACACACACTCACACGCACACTCACACGCACACTCACACGCACACTCACACGCACAATCACACGCACACTCACACGCACACTCACACGCACACTCACACGCACACTCACACGCACACTCACACGCACACTCACACGCACACTGACACGCACACTCACACGCACACTCACACGCACACTCACACGCACACACGCACACACACATATATACACACAAACACATGCACACACATTAACTTTATTATTTAGAGTAAAACATTTTTATATTTGTTTTCATAGGTCCTAAATGGAGCCGGCCTCGCTGGGGAAAACTTTGAAGACAGTACTGTGAAGCATCAGGTATGAATTAAATATAAATTTAATGAAAATTACTAATATTAATTAAATATATTAAACATAATTTCAAATATTATAACTTAGAATACAAGAAGAAAAAGTTGTTTTAAAAATATAGCCAAAAATTTGAATCTCTCCAAATTATTTATTTTAAAAAAATATACATATCTTTTACAGGAAAGCAAAAACTCCATAACTCAGTATCTGTCACCGAAACCGAATAAAAATAGAAACGATTATATACCAGGAACTAACATATTAAAATCTTCTCAAAAAGTGAAACCTCAAGACATAAATAATACACAAAATAACACACAGACAAAAAAAGAAAATGAAACGAACATCGTGTCACCGAATTCATCAAATTCCATAGTGCTTGATGAAGTTGATGAATTCATCATGAATTATGATGAAGATGATGATCTTTTGGCGGGTCTTAATATTGACTTGTAAAATAATATTTATTATTCTACTAATATTATAAAATAGAAAGTTTATTAAAAGATGGATGGATAGATGGATGTTTGCTCCTTTTTACGCAAAAACTACTCAACAGATTTAGATGAGATTTTACAGTAAGCTCAAAATCTCTCTCTCTTTTTTTTAGCTTAATATTCTTAACATTTAGAGTTTGTTTTATTTAAATTATTCCATAAGTAAAAACAAATATATAGTATTTTGTTCGTAATTTTGTTTGTTAAATAACAGTTTTATTGACTTTCAACTTTCATATTTATAATATTAGTTAGTAGAATTGTTCTCTTAGATATGTTTAAGTTATTTATTTGATGTCTAGTTTTCTTTTTAATACATTATACATATAAACTGTAAATTGAAGACCTAGTGGTATTTAACGCCGCAATATGTTCATACATTTTTCCAATGTTCCCTGGGATTCGTACTCGTAACAATCAGCTCAATCAGTTACTTAGATACCACTGTTATAATGATTTTATTAATGTATGTTAAAAAAGCGTTAGCCAAACTAAAAAAAAAAACTTAATTTTGATATGTATGTTTATTTTGTAATTTTGTTGGTGATTAATTATTTTTTGTGTAAAATTTTTGTAATTTAACTGTCGATATTAATCTTAAATAAACATTAATTTATAATAACTGTATTTAAGAAAATTAGGGTAAACTCATAAGAAATATATGATATTCTTAACTTTTTGTAAAATATAATATTAGTAAAACTCTTTTTTTATTTTTTTTAGGTTCATTAGTTTAGAAGGAACCTTGGAACTTAATATTATGTCACTCCGTTCCTATTAAGACACTCCATTCACCACTTTCCGCTGATTTCATTGTGCGTCGAGTGGCGGAACTCAATGCCGCGAATTGTTTCATCACCAGGCCGTGGAAATAAAAATATTTAAGATTTCTCCAAGGGAGAATCAAACCCGGAAACGTCACGTTTATATTTTAATTTAATTTATCCTTAACCGCGAAAAATCTTAGTGATTTCGGTCCAACCAAGCATTGATTTAGGCGTTTGTGTATTCTCTGGCTTTCAGTATAAGTTTCTTTTTATACCACACAGCCCGAACATATATGAATAAATGGTATAAAGTTTAGAGAATAAAATGCTCACGCCAGACTATTTCAAAAGTATCACAAATAAGTGAGACTAAATAAGTTTCTTTCACAACTCCATCCCAATTTTCTAGTGTCAGAATTGGTGAGCAACGCAGGCGTGGTGAGAAGGCTAAAGCGAAACCACGTGCTTTGAATGAAGACAGAGGCACTGGCCTCCTGCTCCAAATAAACACATCCTATCGCAACAAATCTGATGATAGTGTTAATACAGACTGATAGCAGATTAATGACTAAATAAAAAAAGAAAAAAATCTTGCGCTGGTATTTTTTAGGTCTGAGGCAGTTACTTTAGTGAACTGGTAGTAAATTATTTCTTCTTCAAGAAATGAAGCAAGTTGTTACTTCTTACTTTGAATAAAATATTTTGAATTTGAACGTTAAACCGACTACTTAAAAATATATGTTTATCTAATAATTTAAGTAAAGTAAATTTAAACTTAGTTTTATATGTATATATATAAAAATAAATGTTTGGGCGGTATTCTGCAGGTGGAAACTAGACCTGCGATCAAATGTTCTAATGGTTGAAACCGTTTATTTGCCGTGGTCGGTGCTTCCAGATTCGGCTATAAGTTATTAAACAATAATCAAATCAGCTTCACGCAGTAGGCAGAGAGAAACTAGTGTTAAGACACTCTGTTTCGGACTTTCCGATGAATTTTTCGTCGAGGCGTTGCGTGTTAAGTGGTGGAACTCAACGCCAGCTTTGCCTCGACACCAGAGCGATGAAATGGAAATAAAAATTTTAGTAAATATTTCATTTCCTTGAGTGGGAATCGAACCCATAACCAGTCGCGTTTATAGTCACACTTTGTACCCTTGTGCCACGATTGGCCTCATATATAATTATGAAGAACTAACTACTTTTAGCGAAAAAAAAAGGAATTTATAACGCATAGATAGTTATTTTGACTTACGAATACTGACTCTGGCAAAACGTGGTTTCACGAACCAGCAGTTAAGACTGTCTAAATATTTAAATAAATTATAAAAACATAAACCCGGAATATATAATAGTTATAATATATAATGATAAGTTAATGTCTAATCTAGTACTTAAAAGGTTATTATTATTATAATTTGCCATCAAAGGTCAAAATACCCTCTTACATCGAATGATACAAATCTTCCAATTAAAACTCGACACATTCTATTTGTAACACATTTTTATTTTGACAATAATATAAAAAAAATAGACGGAAACGATATAAATTACACAAATTCAAATAAGTTATGGCAAATCAATGAGAAATTACGAATCGCACGAACCATGTTTGACGATAGTGAGCTCCTCTCCGGCGCACGCCATCATACATTCGTTGCTGTAGGTGACGCCGTTTGAGGCGCACACTGGGGACTTTATTCTAGCGCAGGCGCATCTTGGAAGCTGACGTTTCGGTTTCACTTCATGGGCACACCGTCCTTCGTAGTATATATGTAGATCTTCATTGGTTTCCCGAGCGCAGTTCAGCATACATGGGTTGCCGTAGGTATTGCCATCTGTGCCACACACAGGCTTAGCTATACGAGTGCACGCACAGTTCGGCAACTCTCGCTTCTGCCTACAATCCCCTTTGTGCCGCAATCCCACGTTCTTCTCACAATCTAATGCACACTTATTGGGATAGGTGACACCATTAGTTCCGCAAACGGGATTGTATTCCAAAGTACAGATGCACATAGGTGAAACGATGTCTTCGCAGTGTCCTTTGCTGACCATGGTTAGTCCAGGGTTGGTTTCCTGCTGACACCGCAACATGCAATCGTTGCTGTAGGTCTGGCCGTCTGAGCCGCACACAGGCTTCATCTCGCGCGTGCACACGCATGGCGGCAACGCCGATGTCGATGATGTGTAGAACCCAACGAGGAGTAGAACACCTGGATAATTAAAGGTTGGTAAAAATTATGCCTTCATAACATATCTTATTTAATTTGTTCCAGCACACAGCAGAGTGAACCTGGCTGAGGGAACCTGGGAACCTAGTGTAAAACACTCCGTTTTTATTAGGACACTTCCGTTTCCCACTTTCTGCCCGGGACTCAATGCCTTGTTTTGGCTCGTTACCAGAGCCAGGAAAATTAAATATTTCATTTCCTCAAATGAAAATCGAACTCACAATCTGTCTCATTTACAGTTGCATCCCAGAGTCCCTGAGCCAAAACTAGCCTCATGCCTCATTCTTGACATAATTAAATAAAATTAGCCTTATTTTCTTAACAAGAAACGCGTTGATTGGTTTAAAAAAATTATATGAGTCATCTTGACCAGAAAGGTCAAGTCAAGATAAAACTAATTAATTAAAAAAAGCCTTTCCACCATTTCTTTATCTTATTTATTAATAAGCAATCGATTTAATAATAAACAATTATTAAATTAATAATAATAAGTACGTAGAACATTTAATGCAGGTCTCAATTACGCAAGAGTTTATCTCGTCGATGGTATCTCGAGCGTGTTGTCTCAACTGAAGGTTATATTGATTATATTTTATATTGAACATATATTGCCTGTTGAGATGAAACCGACATACATACTATATACATATGTACATATTTTATATAGGTTAAATTTACTTTGTTAGAATTTATTGATTTTTTTTCAGCTTCACACCGTATCCCGCATGTAGCAGGGTAAAAAGAGAGAGCCTAGTGCTAAGACACTCCGCTCTCCATTTTCGGCCAAATTCTTGAGGCATTGCGTGTTGAGTGGCAGAACTCATATGTTACGTGGTCATATTTTCTTTTGAATACAAGGATATGGTTTAAAATCTTTCATATAACTTTTACAAATGATAGACAATTCTATATCGATATTTATATTATATATTAAAAATATTTTATATGACACAATTCTTCTACGTGAACTACATTAATAGTGTCAGAATAAACAATATCGAATAGGTACTTAGGTACGGAAGGTTTGGTGTTTACGTTTATAACAACATTAAGCAGCGCAATTAGTTTTTTCTGTTGACTATAAGGGTATAGCTTATTTACAAAATCCTTTGCTTGTACAATAAAATTCTAAAATTAATAGATACAAGTCTAAATATTATGATTTAAAATAGGCACAAAAGGGTGATTTGGTTAAAAAATTTAATCTCGATCTAAAAACTGAAATTCGTTACCAAAATCATTCAATATTCATATGATAATTATCTGTATTTAATCGATTTTAATAGTTATCTCATATTTTATTTGTTTAAAAAACGCAAGCTGATGCAGTATATCAGACAAAACTGAAATAAACAATAATCAAAATAAACAAATAATAATACATCATTAAATATAGATATAAAATGTATTAAATATTTATTTAAATTTATATTTACATTTCTTTGCTCTGGTGTCGAGGTAAAGCGCGGCGTTGAATTCCGCCACTTAACGCAATGCCTCCAGATTTCGGTGGAAAGTGAGACATGGAGTGTCTTAACACTAGGTTCCCTCTGTCTATCCTTTTTATAAAATGAAGAAGATAATTTTCTAGCAATGAACTTACATGACAAAGACTTCAAATTATTATGACCATTGAAAAAATATAATAATTAAAATAATAATAAATCAAAATACTTACCAAATTGGTATATCATTATTGTGATTTTTAAATAAAATTAAATAAAAGTTGAAATAAAATGTAAATTACTACGAAGCAATCACTCGAGGTGCTCTAGAATACTGAACGATGGCCGTCGACGCTCTTTATATATGAAATAATATTTTCCCGCCAAGGTTCTGTTGTCAAAGTAAAATCCCATGCGTCAAGAGAACAAACTCATCCCGCGAAAGCGCGTGTTTATTTATATTATTATTTAATACTTGGAAATGGTAGGGACTTAAATAACATAATTTTGTTTATCATTGTTAATTATTTTAAATTTAAAGGATAAATGGAATGTCGTGAAAAATATAAGCTGGTTTTGTACTTTCTGATAGATTTAATTTGCGGGTTATCTCAATTGATCACTGACCAATTTTGTAAAGTGTCCCAAATTTTAGGGCCTCCCAATTTTTTGCCAAAAATTAAACAACGCAACATACATAAACCCGATACTTTATAAATATTCCACGTACTTTGATAAATTTCAAATTAGTTTTTTTTTAATTTACCTACTAACAATTTCAGATAAATATAACTAAATATATTCGTAAGTAATGTACCTTTACACTACACAGTATACCTAACCATTCCAAAGACGTAACTGCCTTACAGGATACACCAAACAGTTATTGTTAAATGTAGTGACGTTCTCCATTAAAAAACATTTTATTTTGCTATCAATTACCATTGGAAACGGCATTGAAAACTCAAACAAGAGGGTAAGTAAAAACAACGTATTATTTCTATCTTTTGCAGTTGTGATCTATCTAAGAAGGAAAAGATAGATTCTTTTCCCAAATCTAAAATCTGGCCACGCTGATCTCTTTATGCTAGAGATTAGTGTAAATATTTTAGATATATAATATGTTCAAAATATTTTAAGATTAATATGTTTTTAAGTAAATAAGTATAAGGCAACATCCTTCAAATGTGAGTTAAGTCCACAACTTGTAAGTATGTATAGTGTTAAATAAATATATGAATGTAAACATATGATTCTACAGTGCATCAGCAAAAGAACTTTGAGGCCGTCGTGGTGCGTGCGTGCCGTCGTGTGACTGTAACGCGACATTTGTGGGTTCGATACTCACTTGGACGAATCACTTATTATTTATTAATATTTTAACACATTTCTCTCTGGTACCAAGGCAAAAGCGCGACATTCAGTTTCGCCAGTCATTACGCAATGCCTCGCAAATTCGACGGAAATTGGGAAACGGAGTGTCTTAACACTAGGTTCCCTCGGCCTGCCCTGCTATTCTATACTATATAATACTATGCTATAACATAAATCTAAAAAAAATCTGTAAAATAAGTTCTACGTGCATTTATTATAGTGATTTAGTAATATACAATGAATATTTAAAGTCGGCAATAACCACAAGACGTAATATCTATAAATGTTGTTTGTATATTTGTTCGATTAATATAAAAGCTTTACCGAGTTGATAATTCAAATTACTCACCGATGTTAAAACAATGCGTGTTTTTAAATTAATAAATAATAAAAATAACACCACAAACCACTATATCACTTGGTAAAATAAATATAAATATATCTTGCCTAAAAGGTGTTAAAATATCAACATCTTGAAATAAATATTTTTTTTTTATATAAATATATTCTGTGCTTTTTAAGGAAAAAAGGAACCCCTGTAGGATTTATAACCACTTTGCTATTCATCCGTCTCTCTGTCTGTCAAGAGCCTGTATCACAGGAACGCTTGGAGATATCGACTTGAAAGTCAAACTATATACTCAGATCTACGGTCCCTTAATTTCCTAAAAAAAAATATAAATTTATTTAAAAAAAAGATATTATGGCTGTTTATATCGCAAAAAACGCGTATTTCGTTAAGATAAAGGGAATCGAAATTAATAGGGTTCTTCCGGTTGACCTAGAATTATGAAACTTGGCAGCTAGCATCTACAGGTAGTACTAGTTTAGGAAAAAATCTGAAAATTATATATTTTTGGTATTCAAGATTTGATATTAAAGCAGTTAACTAAAGTGAGGTATCAGATGAAAGGGTTTTGGCTAAGCTTGAAGCTTAAATTATAGAAAAAGCTTAACAAGAAAAGCAAGATCTCCAATTTTTGTGGCGAGCCCGACTCGCGCTTGTTAGGTTTTTCTTTACTTAGAACAGTATATAATATAGAGGATATGAACTTTCACCCAAGCGTGATCTTCGAACCCGCAATCGTTGTGTACAGATCTGACGCGCCTCAGTCTGTAGACTGAGAACTGCGCCACATTTGAGACTTGTCTTATTGTTTTTTTGATTATTATGCAAGCATGTTTCGGTTTTAGTTATATCTATTTTATTGGAAAGTGAAAAAAATATTTATAATTAATAAAATAAGTATATTAATAGAAATGCTATTAGAAATTTTAAGCAAATTTTGCTTAGCCGAACACAATGTAGCGCTTTGTCAAACTAAAAGAAAAAAACTCAGCTTTACGCTGTACCCGCATACAGCAGGGTAGGCACAGGGAACCTAATGTTGAGTGGTGGAACTCAACACCGGGCCTTTGTCATGGTGCCAGAGCGAAGAAATGAAAATATTAAGAAATAATAATTCATTTCCTCGAGTGGGGATCGAACCCACAACCGTCGCGTTACAGTCACAACTTTCTGCATTTGAGCCACACCGGCGTATCAGTCAAATCAAATTGACTTGACATAAGATAAAAAAAACACTGCCTTTAATGGAATTTGCACCCATAGGATTTGGTCCAAAACGACCTGACGGGCCAAAACTGCGCTATATAGCAATATTAATCATACTATTTTAGAAAACGTAAAATAATTACATATCGGATCTTGAAGCCTCACCTCTTGGAAACTTTTTACTTTAAATTGTAATGTAACAAGCGTATACGCTCGATATAGCTCAACGTATAGTTTAGTCGTCAGAGCGCCTCGACGGATTCTCAGATACCCAGGTTCAAATCCTTTTACCTTAACACTTTTAATGTATTTTGTAAACAGTATTTATTCCCTTTCCTAAAAATGGATGTGGTAATACTTTAAAATATGAAAAAACATTAATAATATTTCTTTTCATTAGGGATAATTGGATGTCTATTATCTACGTGATTAATAATAGAATAGGTTCCCAGGTGATAATAACATAGCACGTTGATGACTTTTATGATTTATTACGAGTTTACTTTATGTATATGTATTGTGTGCACATAGGTAGGTACTTTTTCTTAGCTTCACGCAGTATCCCGCACAAAGCAGGGTGGATAGAGGGAACCTAATGTTAAGTCACTATGTTCTCCATTTTTCAACAATCTGAAGGCATTGTGCATTGAGTAGCGGAACTCAACGCCGCGCTTTGCCTCGACACCAGAGTGAACAAGTTAAAATATTAAATTTTTCTAAGATTAATTTATTAGTATTAAATGCGTATACACACTAATATAAAAATAATATTTTCATTTATATAAGTAATTATTCTTAACGTTAATAAATTATCCTTGAATTGTTTTTCACAAGGCAGTTTATTTCCATCTCCAAGTCAAAGTTGTTTGACCGTAGAAGGACTTTCACTAGCGATAAATATTGAATAATTATTTAATTTTAATTTATATACCATATAAAACTAATAGAGGCTAGCCGTGGCGCATTGGCACGAGATGTGACTGTAAAACCGACTGGTTGTGGGTTCGATCCCCACTCGAGGAGATGAAATATTTACTTAAATTTATATTTCCATTTCTTCGCTCTGGTGTCGAGGGAAAGCGCGGCGTTGAGTTCTGCCACTCAACACGCAATGCCTCCAGAATTGGCAGAAAGTGGGGAACGGAGTGTCCTAAGACTGGGTTCCCTCTGCCTACCCTGCTGTGTGCGGGATACAGCGTGAAGCTGATTATTATATATAACTAAAAATAGGGAACTGAGTGTCTTAACCCTAGGTTTCCTATGCTTACCCTTCGGTGTGCGGGATTCAGCGTGAAGCTGTATATTTAAAACAAGATTTAGTACTTATTTTGTTGTCATCACTTGAGCATAAAAGTCTGTATGTATTATGTAGGTATATATGTATAAAAACTGCACGAATTATCTGTGGACATACATATAAGAATAAGGCGGCCGTGGCGCAGTGGTACATCGTCTGACTGTAAGATACTGCTACTGTTAAACTGCGGAAGTTATGAGTTCGATTTCTCCCCTTCCCAGTTCCCTCGCTCTTATAGCTAAGCACCAATCACGGCGTTGTCTTCCGCTACTTAACATGAATATCTTGAAAATTAAGCAAAAATATTAAATTTTACTTTAAATATATTTATGATTAAATAATCTATGTAAATATTAGGACTTCAAAATGTTACTGCTCCACTTAGCGTGAAATGATGTGATAAAACTATGGTTTTTCCATTATAGTATTAGTTAATGCATTTCCTTGTTGATCCTAGAGCTACTCGTTGTTCTGCATAATTTACTGTGCCAACGACCATGTCTTTGTAGGTTTTATTTTATTACAAATATTTTTAACATGAAAGTTATTTGTTTATTTAATTTGAATAAATTTTTACTTTGCCCTGTTGTTGTTTGAATACTGAATTTGATATTAATTATATATTTTTTTTTTCAGCTACACAGTAGGCAGAAGGAAACTCGTATTAAGACACTGCGTTCCACACGTTCTGTTGAATTCTGGAAGCACAGCGTGTATAGTGACGGAACTCAACGCCGCACTTCGCCGCTCCACCAGAGTGAAGAACTGAAAAAAAAAAATATAAATAAATAATTTATTTCCTCGAGTGGGCATCGAACCTACAACAAGCCGCGTTCTCATTCGCGCCACGACTGGTCCCTATACTATACTTAAATGCTAAAATTTGCATTATCAGGTTAAAAAATTAATATGAATTAAATTTACTTGTATTCTGTACTCTATAACGTACCTATGGCTATGAACAATTTTTTTCCTCAATACAAAGCGAGTTATTTGAGTCGCTAATAAATAAATTACATCATTTAACAGGCTAAAATGATAAACTTCCTACTTCGAACCATTTATGCTGTTCCCAAAAGTATGAATTGAGAAGACATACGTCATTGCTTACGAGAGTTGAAGATACACATGTAGAGGAAAAATTTATTAAAATAATTAAAAGAATAAGCTTTGCCGTATCTCGCACATAGCAAGGTAGGCAGAGGGAACCTAGTGTTAAGACACTCTATTCCCCACTTTTCATCGAATTCTGGAAGCATTGGAGTGAGTGGCAGAGTCATGAGTGGCAGAACTCAACGCTGCCTCTCGACACCAGAGCGAAGAAATGAAAAAATATTTCACTCCCTCGAGCGGAGATCGAACCCACAACCAGTCGCGTTTACTGTCACATTTTGTGCCCCTATGCCACTATTGGACTCTAAAATTTTATTAAACATGTATTATAATAGATCAGACACTAGGTAATGCACGATATCTTAAAGGATAGCTTTTACAAAAGATTTAAAATAGAGAGCAGGCTGTCCGTCTGTCAATACCATTTGTCTCGAGATCGCGTGAAGGTGGAAGTAAGTGAAGGAAGCACTAAAAAACCAAGCTTTTAAGTCAACGCCATCAAAAGATATCAGCACTCATTTTGCTGCATTTGTATGAAATTCCCCGCATAATCAAAACCTATAGGGTATTTCCCGTGGACGTAAAGTTATGAAATTTTGCACGATTTAGAAATTTGCTATACAAATAAAGGTAAAAAGACGAAAAGTGAAAAATTATAGGTATTTCAAAGAAAAAGTCAATACAACCTTATTTTTGTAGTTAAATTTGTAATTTTTTATAAGTTATATTTGCCGTTGATCTTCAATCCTGAAACTGGTACAAAAGCTTCAGTAAGTAATTCCGACTCGCACTTAACCGGTTTTTACCATAAGTTTAGGACAGAGAATAGGATACAGTATTACTACACCATAATATAATTATTGTCTTAAAAGTGTGTTAGATGTCTTAAAAGACGGGCATTCGGTTTTTTTTACGATGGGATGCAGATTTTTTGCCAAATACAGATTCAAAATTCACACTAATAAATATTCTATTTTCCACTTTGGTCTATGGTCATGGTTTCTCGTCTTTAGGCCATATCTCTAATACTGAAAAAACATCAGAAAAGTAATCTACTTTTACTACTTTAAAACCAACTGGTTGTGGGTTCGATCCCCACTCGAGGAGACGAAATGTTTACTGAAATTTACATTTCCATTTGTTCGCTCTGGTGTCGAGGCAAAGCGCGGCGTTGAGTTCTGCCACTACAACACGCAACTGCAATGCCTTCAGAATTCGGCAGAAAGTGGGGAACAGAGAGTCTTAACACTAGGGTTCCCTCTGTCTACCCTGCTGTGTCCCGCACACAGCAGGGTAGACAGAGGGAACACAACACACAACACATACAATGTGAAGCTGGTTTATTTATTTATTTCATTTTTTATATATTTAATAACTCATTATATATGTACATTATTTACAAACATTACTTATATTCTATAAATAAATAATAATAACTTGAAAATTAAGGAAAATCCAAATGATCTCTTCTCACCACTTCCACCTCCAACAATGGCGGTACTGTAATTAAACTTAATGGCGATCGGTACAAAGGTGTTTGTTTATCATAGTAAATATAATAAATATAGAAATATTTTTTTTTATTTTAATTTATATTTTCATTTCTACGCTCCATTGTCGAGGCAAAGTGCGACGTTGAGTTCCGCCACTCAATACGCAAAACCATATATTAGAATTCGGCGGAAATTGGAGAACGAAGTATCTTAACACTAGGTTTCCTCTGCCTACCCTGCTGTGTGCGGGATACAGCGTGAAGCTGATTTCATATAAATACTAAAGAAAAATTAATGAAGAAAAAATCGAGAAAAAAAGATTAAGATGATCTTTTATCTTCCTGTCGACCGTATAAATAGGAATAAAAGTACTATTATCTAATTAATTTAAATTATATACAATTAAATATTGTTTTTAGATCGTGTTGTAATTTCCAAATCGATGCGGGCGACTTATATAATTAGGGCGGGTTAAGATTGATAAGGATTTACGCAATTTAAAAAATAGAGGCCAATAAATAATAATACGTAAACAACTATTAAGTCCTAAGAACACAATTTTTAAGATTTTTTTGTCAGCTTCTCGCTGTATCTCGCATGTAAGTTAGACAGAGAGAGGCCAGTGTTAAGACACTCCACTCTGCGCCGAAATTCTTTTTTGCCTGGACCCCGGAGTAACGAAATTTAAATATTAATAATTTTTCATTTCCTCGAGTGGGGATCGAATCCACAACCTGTTACGTTTACAGTCACACGCTTGTGCCTCTGAGCCACGACTGGCCCCAATTTTATTGATTTTATTCCTATATTGCATTTATTTACGTATTTTGTCTCTTCTAAGCAAATTGGGTGTCGTGTCCCACAGAATGTGGTAAATGGTGAAGGTGTATTAGGTTCTATTAAAATGATTATAAGATATTGTTATTAGAGGTATGAAATAAAGAGAGGTAATCCTCTCTTTATTTTATAATTTCATCTGAAATCGATCGATTGAAAATCTATGTAGGTAATTCTGTCTGTTTGTAATATCCACTTCTACTTAATAATGCTATAAGGAAAATAGTATCAGGTATTCAGGTCCACAGCTATAATAAGTAAAGTGAACTAAAAGATAAAATATTCATAATAATATGAATAATGATTAATGATATTAATAAGTAGGCAACGTTAAACTAAACACGCTAAATTAGAATTCATAGTGTCTATAGTTTTTATTGTAAAAAAAGCTTATAAATTTAACTTTTTGAGACCGTTGTGTCGCAAAGGCACATATCTGTGGCTGTAAACGCTTCATGGGAACGGAGTGTCTTAACACTGGATACCCAGATACCCTCCACCCACTTTGCTATGTGCGAGATATCTGTGTGGGTAAAAATTAGCTCACCTTATATGTATAGATCAAGAAGATCAACTTCTTTTGATGTATTGTATACAAAATGACTATAAATATAAGATTGTACAATACAATCAAACTCGGGAAGCCACTCAATTAAACACCTACATCATTTCTAATGTATGTTATAAATGTTAATATTTTATTGAGATTCGAACCTTTTACCTGCGCTAAGATGCGTTCAGCTTTTGCGATTTAAGTTCACATACCTACTTGAGAACATATAAAATTATCTTTTCTTCCTCTTTTACTTATTTTTTTTTAGCTGCACTCTGTATCCTGCACATAGCAGAAAAAGAAGAGAGAACTTGGGAAACTAGTGTTAAGACACTCTGTTCCCATTAAGACACATCCGTTTCCCATTTTTAAAGGAATTCTCGAGGCATGTGTGTAAGTGGCTTTGCCTCGGTACCAGAGCGAAAAATAAAATATTAAATATTTCATTTCCTCGGGTGATATTTGAACTTACAACCTGTAGGTATACAGTCACACGCTTGAGCCTGTGCACCACGACTGGCCTCACTGACCACCTTGTATACCGAAAATAGAATACGTACTTTTATATCTCGTAGAGACCAGTCGTGGCGCAGGATCACAAAGTCACAGTGAAATCGACTGGTTGTAGGTGCGATCTCCATTCGAGGAAATGAAATATTTATTTACTTTTTCATATCTTCGCTCTGGTGTCGAGGCAAAGCGCGGCGTTGAGTTCCGCCACTCAACACGCAATGCCTCCAGAACTTGGAAGAAAGTGGGGAACGGAGCGTCTTAACACTAGGTTACCTCTGCCTCCCTGCTGTGTGCGGGATACAGCGCTTTATAAGCTGCTTTATATTACGTATTTGATATACATTTTCATATATGTACTATCATTTAACCACAGTACAACAATATTAATTAAATATTTTAGTATTATTAACGTAGATATATCTTATTTCTATGTGCAGTTCAAGCAAAAAGGGAAAACTGAACGTAAAACTCAAGCAAAATAAATATTTGACGTCGACTATTTGCAAGACAAAGAGCACTCAGTAACTAGGCCTTTATGCTTATTTACATTATATTATAAAGAGAGTATATTATCGATAATGTTATCATATGAATATATAGTATATATGCCAGTATAGATATAGAGGCCAGTCGTTGCGCAGTGGCACAAAATGTGACTGTAAAACCGATTGGTTGTGGGTTCGATCCCCACTCGAGGAGATGAAATATTTACTTAAATTTAGTGTCTTAACACCAGGTTCCCGTTGCCTACCCTGCTGTATGCGGGATATATATATATATATATATATATATATATATATATATATATATATATATATATATATATATATATATATATATATATATATATATATATATATATATATATATATATATATATATATATATATATATATATATATATATATGTATGTATGCTATATAATTATTTATACATATAGTAAGTAGTAAATGCACTTGACAATAGATAAGATAGGAAGATAGGGTGTTCGAATCCGCAATCTCTAAATTAACTCTTATATCTATATTGATGGCGAGATTATGTTTATAATTAATATCGAGGCGTATGACTTGGCCTTGGTTGTGGATTCGAATCCCATCCAGGGAAATAAAATTTTATATTTATTTTTTTTCGTTCTGGTACCAAGACAAAATTGCGGCGGCACTCATTCCGCCAATCAACACACAATGTCTCGGTGGTAAGTAGGGAAGAGTATCTTAACACTAGGTTCCCTCTGTCTACCCTTCTATAAGCGCGATACGGTGTGAAGTTGATTTTTCTTTTTCTTTTAATATTTCATCAAGTAAATAACTGAAGATATTCGTCAGTGACAGTGTGCGGTGGCTGATGGTAACCCCCGTTCACCGCTGGGTAAGTTACGACGGAAACTGAAACAATTGACGTATGTCAAAAAATCTTAATTATTAACGTCATTCTAAATGACGTAACTCGATGACTAAATATTTGTAAAATCAAATAAAAAAATATATTCTATATTGAGGCGTATAATGAAATAAAAGTTTTATTTTTCTATTTAGTAGAAGCCAGTCGTGGTGTATGGGCACAAGTGTGTGACTATAAATGCGACAGATTGTGGATTCGATTCTCATTCGAGGAAATAATATATTTAATATTTCCATTTCTAAGCTCTGGTGTCGAGGCAAAGCGCGATGTTGAGTTCCGGCACTAAACGCCTCCAGAATTCGGCGGAGAGTGGGGACCGGAGTGTCTTAACACCAGCCTTCATCTGCCTACCCTGCTACATACGAAATATAGCGAAGCTAAAAAAAAACAATGAATTGGATTTTACCTATTCAGTATTCACACACATTAAATAATATAATCTATATCTATACTTGTAATAAAATCGTAACTGATCGGTGTCTGTACATGGAAGATATATAAGAAAAAACAATTTGGGGACAGATATTAATGTAGAAATACAGAATAATGTTTTTTAAAATTTTTGTCTGTGCGTTTGTTATCGATAGTCTCAGAGTCGGCTCAAGCCGATTTAAATGCGGTTTTCACTATTGGATTCTGGCAAGCTTCCGTTAACATATAAATCATCATTATCTTCACGCTGTATCCCGCACACAGCAGGGCAGGCAGAGGGAACCTAGTGTTAAGACGCTCCGTTCCCCACTTTCTGCCGAATTCTGGAGGCATTGCGTGTTGAGTGGCAGAACTCAACGCCGTGCTTAGCCTCGACACCTGAGCGAAGAAATGGAAATATAAATTTAAGTAAATATTTCATCTCCTCGAGTGGGGATCGAACCCACAACCAGTCGGTTTTACAGTCACACTTCGTGCCACTGCGCCACGACTGGCCTCAACATACAGGGTCTATATTTCAACATATAGGTTATATATTTTATTACAATCGGTTCATAAATAAAATAGTATATCAATTTAAAGTACTTAGTTCGACAAATTTGCTAATTGCTATAAGAGTTTATATTGTTTTATACAACTGTTTTACTGAACTGGCTGAATTTTAGGTTTCAATTTGTATCATGATAAAAAACACCGAGATTTCAAAATTTAGAATCGAGATCGGAGTTTACGCGGGGAAAACTGCACTTGACGTGCTCACGTACTTACCTCTTACCTAAATACCGTTTAGTTAAATATTTTTCCTTAAATACAACAAATTTTAGAAGCAACATCAAATAAATTCCCAAAAGACTTAAATTACTTAATGAGGCCGTCGTGGCTCAGTGGCACGACAGTTGTGGGTTCAGCTCCCATTCAGGGGCAATTATTTGTAATTTATAAATATTTCGTGGCGCAGGGGCACGAAGTGTGACTGCAAACGCGATTAGTTATAGAATCAATCGCCACTCTGGTGTCGAGACAAAGCGCGGCGTTGAGTTGCGCTATTCAACATGCAATGCTACCAGAATTCTTGAGTGTCTTAACACTAGGACCCCTCTGCTTACCCTGCTGTGTGAGGGATACAGCGCGAAGCTTAATATTTCTCATAGAAAAAATCATTATAAACTTATATTTGTAATTTATTTCATACAATATAAGAGCATAAGCAAACCTAAGTTTCTTAGCTTTATTATCCGCACCATCAAAACCTATATTTCCCAATCACAATCCTTAAATTGATACAAAAGCTTCAGTGGGCGAGTCCGACTCGCACTTGACCGTTTTTTCTTAAACACACCTAAATAAACATTCATATATTTCAAGCGGGCGTAGCCGCAAAGGAGCCGCTAGTATATAAATAATATAACTCGTTCTCGCACCTACTTATTATTAATAATAATATAAATAATAGTTCACGCTTTGTTAGCACTGTAATATCCATTATTACATTTAACTGCGCGAGACTAACATGACAGTATTGTTGTTTTAAATAGAACTTAAATATGTTATCTTTTTAATACTAAAAGCTTATTTTATGTAGAGATCAATAGTGGCGCAGCGGCACAAAGTGTGATTGTAAAAGCGACTGGTGTTCGCGAGCGAGCGAGCGAGTGGGTTCGATTCCCACTCGCGAAAATGAAATATTTATTTAAATTTATATTTTCATATCTTCGCTTGTAGTGTCGAGGAGAAGCGTTGAGTTCCGCCACTCAACACGTAATGCCTCCAAAATTCGGCGGCAAGTGGGGAACGGAGTGTCTTAACACTAGGTTCCCTCTGCCTACCCTGCTGTGTGCGGGATACAGCGTGAAGCTGATTTAATTTAGCTAATATTATATTATAATATTCATAAAGTTATATCCGTGAACATAAAATCTTATTTGTTATTCTTCTATTAATATAACAGTAGATTTACATACATAATTAGCTAAGTACATACTTATGCACGCACGCTTAATAATGTAATATAATGGATACTTCATATTTTAATTTTTATACTTATACATTAATTCTATTTAAATAGATAAATAAAACTTATTACTAAAACATTATCAAAAATCACTAACTTTTATTTTGCTTAATTTTAATAATTATGTACAATTAAAGTAAAATAATTACCTATGTACAATAAGCGATTGTAAAGCGACGGTTGTGGGTTCGACCCCCACTCGAAGGAATGAATTATTTTTTCTTAATATTTTCATTTCTCCGCTCTGACACCAAGACAAGAGCCTGGCGTTGAGTTTCGCCACTCAACACGCAATGCCTCGAAAAATTCAGCGGAAAGTGGGGAACGGAGTGTCTTAGTCAAAAAGCGTGTCTTAGGACGAGGTTTACTCTGCCTATCCTGCTGTATGCGTTTGCAACGTGAAAGTGATAACAATAAAGTGTAAATAAATAAATAAATGGTTCATTTTAGAACATGTGAAGGCGCTATAGCGTGCGATATATAAAGAATTAAGGTTTTTTTGAACGATACACTTTGTAGTGGCCAAATTCGAAGAAAAAAAAATAGATCCCAATCAAGTTAGAACCCCAATCCCCCAATGGATGCGATGATCATCCTATTGAAGTCCAGTTAAAGTTTAACGTCACCGTGTAGTGTAATGCAACACTAAAGTAATGATAACGTGGAGAATTTTTCGAGCTGCATGGTCTATTCTTTTGAACTTTAAAATGTGAATATGGAATTAATTAATTAAGAAAATTGTGTAATATTTTTGGATATCATCTTAATAATATCGTTTTGTGTAAATATGTTTGTTAACTTTTGTGTTGTTTTTTAATTTTTTAACCTTAATTTTTTGTTAGTAAAATAATTTTTTTGTTAGCATCAGACTATTCTATGGAGGACATGACACACGGTTCCTCTATTTGCTACGTTCATGTATGAGCTGCAGACTGAGATGACATACCGCCAGTATTAGGACTTATAGACTATACTAGATTAGATATATTGAACCGCCACTTAACACACTATTTGGATACGTGGCACTTCACTAATGTGCGGTTTCTTAGGAACTTCCTTCCACGCGCCACGGAACTGTGGGATGTCCTACCCGCGGCAATGTTTCCAGGCTGATATGAACTGGGTACCTTCGAAAAGCGCGTCTATCTCCACCTCAAATGCTTACAACGCACCTGTAGCTCCTCTGGTGTCATATGGGGTCGTGGGCGGCGGTGATCACTTACCATCAGGTGACCCATACGCTCATTTGCCTTGTCTTTTCCATAATAAAATGCTTCGAGAATTCGGCGGAAAGTGGGGAACGGAGTGTTTTAATGAGCAGGATACAACGTGAAGCTGATTTTATTTGTAGATAAACTATTTTTATTCTTCGCTGTCACGCAATGCTCTTCCTTAAAGTCTTTAATCACCTAAATATAAATAGTACTCAATTACCTGCTCTAATAATGATCCATATTTGATCTTGTGACAATTGATTGTTAATTAATTATAACAAGAGGAAATAACCATCTAAGGTTAGATATTGGCTTTATTGTTTACATAGGTACAGTACGATCAACAAGTCATGGCCGCTCTAAAGTTAGGTTTTCTAAACGTCTAATTTCCTCGAAAAGAAAATATTCATAAGTAAGGAATATGCTAAGCTCAAATATGCACCGTCTACAGCTTAGATCAGTTCAGAGCGGCCACGACTTGTTGACCGTACTATACATAATGAAGAAATGATTGAAGGCCTTGAAGTCGTCACTGCACGCTGCACGGTCAGGATGCTCGACTGAAGTGCTAATTATAACTACTTATAAAGTAGCACATCCTTTATCTTATAAACGAATGTGTTTGAATAAACATTATATTTTTCAATTAATTATATAAAATATGTATTTCTTTTTTTATGAATTATCATATTATAAAGGCCAATAGTTAAATGTTTGTACCTAAATATAATATTTAAACTGTAAACTGCATTTGAAACTAGAACCTCTTCTTATACGTATTAATTTAATCAGCTTCACGCTGTATCCCGCACACAGCAGGGTAGGCAGAGGGAACCTAGTGTTAAGACACTCCGTTCCCCACTGTCTGCCGAATTCTGGGGGCATTGCGTGTTGAGTGGCGGAACTGAACGCCGCGCTTAGCCTCGACACCAGAGCGAAGAAAATGGAAATATAAATTTAAGTAAAAAAGTATTTCACTTCCTCGAGTGGGGATAAAACCCACAACCAGTCGATTTTACAGTCACACTTCGTGCCGCTGCGCCACGACTGGCCTCTGGATCCTTCTGGATCTACATATATACTTTGTATTTTATGTTTGAAAACTTAATTATATTATAATTTATAATACAAATGCTTACATATACATACATACATCACAATCATCAATAATATTATTTTCAATAAAAATATTTGCACAGTGGCACAAGCGTGTGACTGTAACATGACGGTCGTCGGTTCGCTTCCCATTCGGGGATATGAATTATAATTTATTAAAATTTTCAATTCTTCGCTCTGGTGGCAAGGCTAACCGCCAATTAACAAGCAATGCCCCGATATCAGGCGGAAACTGGGGAACACATTGTCTTAACACTTAGTTTACAACTGCAGCCTATCCTGTTATATGCAGGATACAGCGTGAAGATAAAAATAGCTAATAATGGTGGCACAGTGGGAAGAGCGAGGTTTCGAATAAATTAGGAAATGTGTTGTTTTAAAATATATGTGTGTATGTTTCTTCAATCTAGATTCTAATAAAACAAAACTTGTCCGATACCTAGCTTTTGTCTCGAAATCTGACGAAATGAATAACAAAGTATAGATAAATATATGATAGGTACTATTTCTTTTTTATTTACTTAAATTAATATTTCCATTTCTTCGCTCTGGTGTCGAGTATAAATTCTGCCACTCAACACGCAATGCCTCAAGAATTCGGCAGAAAGTGGGGAACGGAGTGTCTCTGCCTTCCCTGCAGTGTGTGGGAGACAGCGCGAAGCTGATTTATTTATTTATTTTATTTCTTTTTTGACTTTTAAGCTATGTTAAAGATAGTATGACATTTTATATTAAATTTTAATTTAAATCATTACTTCAATACATATACAATAAGATTTAATTTTTTTGTGATATACAATAAGAGACGCGATCATTGTCGTAGACATAACGCCAGGTTTTTTACCTATTCGCCATTTGTACGGGAACGCGCATAAAATACAAATTAGATATTTATACGGCTGCAGGTAATACTTAACGTGACCATTCTTTTTTCGGCTCAAGACGGGACGTTTTAGGGTGGCTTTCGTTGTTTTAAAAGGTTTGCTTTCGTTTTTTAGGGTGGCTTTTGTTATTTTGAAGGTGAGTTTTCGTTTTTTAGGGTGGCTTTAGATTTTTTAAAGGTCTTTTCCCTCTTTTTGTTAGGATAGGTGGCTTTAGTTTTTTTTTTAGGATAGGTTTCATTGAATTGACACTTTATCAATAATTTAATACTTCCACTTTGTGTGGATTATTTCATTCCACTTATAGAGTACGGCGATAAACGCGGAAAACTAGTTACAACCGGTCAAATTTACGGGACATCTCTACATGTGGCGTGTTTCGGGACACCGGGACACACAGGCGAGAAACGGGACAGTCCCATTCAAAACGGGACTGTCCCGTTCAAAACGGGACGTCTGGTCACGTTAGTAATACCTACATTGAGTGATAAACAAAACAATAGCGCTGCTACGCTCGTAAGTATCCGGTACTTGAGTTAAATACTCCAAGATCCAGGCCGTTAAAGTTGCTTTATAACTTACTGATAATCTGGCGGAAATAGATAAACCTTTCGTTAGTATAAAACACATCAGAAAATGGTACAGAGAAAGTATTTCGCCGGCGAAACGAGTGCACCGACGTGTTAGAGGGAAATCTTATATTTACTATGGATTATAGAGTTGGTAAGTTTTTTTTTTGTAATTGTTGGTATAATTTTTAAACATTTTCATATAAAAAAAAATATTTTCAAGCTATGTATAACAATCTGAGGAAATTGAAACTATTTTTATATACAATTTGAATTGATATTTGATTTTGATATTGTTATAGTTTTTATAATTTTTATTCCTTCAAGACTGTTAATATTTATGTTAAGTATCGAGAAAAACGGTTAGAACAAAATGCTATGTAAATACCTTATTACCATTTTCAAAGAGATGCTTAAAATTACCCAAAAGTATTTTTTGTTTTCCATTTTTTTTAATGATAAATACAAAAAGTTGCATATTAAATGATGTTAGTAGCAAATATTATCTATTTCTTATCATTATATTAAGTACTTCAACAATTATATTTTTTACATTTTTAAAGTGCTATTTCATACTTAGGAATGAAAAATACTTATTTAGAAAACGTTTAAAAATTTGAACGTAGCGGGACTGAAAGGCGAACGAAGACCAGGAGACGCGGGTTCGAGTCCCGCTACGTTCAAATTTTTATACATTTTCTAAATAAGTATACTTCAACAATTTCTTATTACAGTATCTTTATTAATGGTCATGGCTGCGTCATGCCTTTGCGCGCCGGAGCCGAGGACCTTGTCCTGCCCCTGCCCCAAGATATACCTGCCCCTATGCGCTTCTGATGGAAACACGTACAATAACAGATGTGAGTTCGAGTGCCACGCCACGCAAGTCAGGAATGTGGTTGACGCACCACTTTTTGTTGTAGACGACGATCGCTGTGATAGCTAGAAGGTATTTCTTTATTTCAAACTTTTTTACACCAAATTAATAATAAAATAAATAAATAAAAGAAAACCAAAGGAAAAATATGATGTAACGGTGGCTTTGTCACCACAGGTGATCTCTTCCAGGGATATCTTACCATTAAAAAGATCAAAGAATATATTATAGATATTGGTTAGGTACGAGGTTTACATAGGTACACTCTGTTTCTAATAATAAAATTGATTATAATATAAAATATTTAGGTATCGTCGTTGTGAAAGTTTGTGGATTAAAATTTTTAAATCCGACTTAAGGAGGTTTTTATTGGATTTTTTTTTTAGGTCTACTTTGACAAAATGTGGCGTTAAGTTGAGTGTTCTAACTCTTTGGCCTTACAATAAATTATTAAAAACAATTGTGTTGATTATAATATAAGATGATTGCTGCCACCTGAAGTTTTTTTTATAATGGAAATATATATATTTTTTCAATAAAATATATCCCTTTTCACAATATAAAATATTAAGTTGTACATCAGACATGTACCTAATTACTACTTAGATTATTTAAAATCCATACTAATATAAATACATTAAAAAGTTGATACCTGTTTTAATTTATTTATCAAATAATTTTGTTAAATAATTAATTTGTTAAATTATATTTTTTTGTATTTTCCAGCTTATCTTATACTGCCAGCATACCGTGTATAAGTCAAGCGAACCAGTTGCAGTCTTTAATTTTATAATCAACGAAATTTACAATGTTTATTTTGGAAAATAGAAATTTAATTTAGGTAGAAAAACTACACCAAAATTCTATACCAGTCAGAAACTTATGTATTAAACAATAATATTTATATTATATACTTTTGAAACAAATAGACATAGTTATTAATATTATTTATTATATTCATTACTGAAAACTAGAATAAATGTTTAATAATATAAGTCAGATGTATGTAAAAAATATATATTTTTTTAATATTATTATAAAATAAAACATAAAAAATTTACATAGTTGTTTTTTAATTTGTATAAATTCACATTACCCTATACACCTTTAATAATAAAAATACTATAATAAATACATGATTAAATGTAGAAAAGAAACTATTTAGCTTTCCATTTACCATCTAATACACCCATGTACGAGAATGGATGCAGGAAGAGGAGCTCAGAGTAGTGCCCGGGACTTGTATCCTTGTACCTTGGAGTGACAGTAGAGGCAAGCATTTATGGGTAATTTAAAGGCACCTCATAAGATCAATTCAGTTTAAACTTGACATGCAAGTCCCAAGTACTGCTTCTAGATGCTCCCTACAATGTGCCTGGCAACCCTACAGTCAATCTATGGGATACTAAAAAGTGTCTTCTCTATGTTAACATGATATGAATCAATGACAACTATAATTTAGATGGCATTAATTCTTCTAAAGTATACCTTTTTCGTGTAAAATCAGGGTTATATAAGTCAGTTGGTAAAAAGCATTGTAAAAAAAGATGAGTAATAAGTCCAGTGATACCCCAAATCTTATGTTTGTCATGGATAAATACTGGTGTTAAAATTCCATCAGACTTCAAATGAGCATGCTTGCTTATATCACAAAATTCTGACATTGGTACCGAAAATACTTCATCAACTTCATAAATATTTATGTTCAAATTATCTACACTTAGTTCATTTATTATGCCAACAACTGGTGTAATTAGCATATCTTTATTGGCACCTTGAACTGGTGGCATTTCACACCAAATGTCTACTGACTGTGCAGGAACTCCAACTTCTTCCTCAGTCTCTCTCAACGCTGCATCAAAAACTGTTTCATTTTCTTCCAATTTTCCTCCTGGAAACGATACTTGACCGCTATGGCTTTTTAATTTCATAGATCTTAGAGTAAACAACAAATGCAATTCACTATCTTTTAAAAAGAGAGGTACTAACACAGCGGCTCTATTTTTTGGTGTTATATTAATCCCAGTGAATACTGGTAAATCTTTTAACCGCGATATACATGTTTCTTTTGCACTTTTCGATAACAATTCTTTTGGAGATAATGACATAGTTTTTACTTTTAACAAACTTTTGAAATAATAACCGAAGAATTTAATTTAATAACGTCAACATTCATTTATTTTTTTGATATTATTGACTTTATATACAAGATAAAGTAAAAATTTTTGCACTTTGAATTCAGTGATAACTGATAAGAGATATGTCAAAATCAGCTGATAGGAAGTGCCAAGTATTTGACTGGCTGTATTGAGTGTGCTCTACAATGCTGCATAGTACTGTAGTTACTGAACTGTATATTTTTTTTTTTCAAAAAATTACTACCATTAAAATTAAAAAATCTTATTTCTTCTTGTTTTATATTTCCGCAATACATACTAATTGCTCAATTTTTTTTTATTTGATTAAAAAGTTTATTAATATTATATTCTTATTTTTAAGATACGATTTCACAATATTTTTTTATTGTCTGAAATATTTTATAATTTGCTCCTTCATAAGGCTGCAATGACTGCATTTTTTATTTTTATTTATATCACGATAAACTGTATTTTGCAAAGTCAAATCAGCTGATCTGTCAGATTTAACTGTGACATGGACTATGGTCTTAAAGCTGTTCGCTGTTATCAAATTTTGATAATGGAATTTCGTTAGTGTAAAATAAACTAAAAGTTAAATAATATATGTGTTACATAGTATTAACTAATAAAAATGATCGTTACCAGTACACTAAATGTAAAACATGAGTAAAACAAATTTTAGCGTTCAAACTATATTTTCCCTCGCGTCTCGTGAACGATGTATAACCAATTTGAAGAAATTCCGAGTGCCTGCAATGAATAAGAATTTTAAAGTACCTACCGCTAGTGCAGCTGTGTTAGTGCCTCTCTGTAGTGTAAATAACACCCCTTCGTTATTGTACACAGTACGATCAATGCAATTAAAGAGCCACAGCGGCCAAATATCTTTTCCTGGAGGTAAAACTGATAAAGACGAAAAACCTGTTGACACAGCCTTAAGAGAAACACAAGAAGAAATTGGATTACAGCCAGAAAACATAGATATATGGGAATGTTTGCCATCTCTACCAGGCAGGAACTATAAAATCATGATTACACCAGTCGTAGGCCATATAACAGATTTTAAAGACGGAGACTTGAAAATAAATGAAAAAGAAGTTTTTGAAATATTCACAGTTCCTTTAGAAACCTTATGTGATCCTACAAACCAATTTTACACTCAGTACAAAAATGGCTTTATATTACCCGTGTTTGTGTCTAAAGACTATAAGATTTGGGGTATCACAGCATATATAACTCATATATTTTTGAGCTGTTTATTTTCTAGGGACATATACAGAAATGAATGGACCAAAAAAAAAATGGAGATTAAACAATTGACAAATGAAGATGATTAGCATTATTTATCAAATTATAATATAGGTAATATATACTGATTATTATATTATTGTTTTTAAAATAAAGAGTTATTTTATTATGTGTAAAATTTTTATTTAAAAATACAAAAGCTACACAATATCACAAGCAAAGTTATAGACTTACATTTTAAAAGCTTTCAGCGTACATTATTTGGCAATATCTATGATTAACACTAAAAAACATTTAAAAAAGGTAAATAAACTTTCCATAAGAAAAAAAAATCAATGTGAAAAAATAAAAAAATATATATATTATTAAAAAAAGGAAATAAAAGGTATAAAAATAAATAAAACACAAATAAAAAAATAATAATATTAATCCAGGTTTATTCCTTAACATTTACATTAAAATCTAATATTAATATTTTATACATTGTCCAATTGACATGTTGATGTCTCTCGCCCTTGTCTGTTGTGTACTATAAATAAATTGTTAAAATAACAATCTATATAAAATCAACAATATAAACTTTTTAGAAAAAAGAAAAAATATATATATTTTTTAAATGTTTTTCTTTTCAAAAAGTATTTTTAATTTCTAAGTGCAGAATAAACATATTAAAAATGTTGAAATATTTGTAGATTATATACAGATTGTTATTTACATATGTAATGTTGCGGGATCTGTTAGGTGGTACAATTTAAAGCATAACTTTATGTTATGACGAGGTCATTATTATAAAATATGAATTATTATCTATATAAATATGTATATAAATCAATTATTTTAAAATTATTATTATTTTCAACAAGAATTCTAATAAAAGTCCTAGAAAACGTGTTACACTACTGTAAAAAATGTGTGGTTATTATTTTTTTTTAAATATGGTTTTATATAGAATACATAATATAAAAAAGATAAGTACTTATAACTACCTTTAAAAAGGTAACTTTGAAGCAGGCAAGAGCATTCAATATGCTTCATACAAATAAGTAATAAATATAAGTAAATTGTTGTAAATACCAAACTGTGTTCAGGCAGAGGTTTTTTTTTATTTAAAATGATCAAAAAACTAACTTAGCCTAAATTATAAATCGATTTAAAAATACTGCAATAACCAATTAAATAGTTTCTTATATAAATATAATTTGTGAATATAATACAAGGATGTCAATGTTGATTCGTTGTGTTTGAACACTAATTAAGATAAATATATTTTAGAGAACATACATATAAATTTTTCGACGTAGCGAGACTCGAACCCGCGACTCTTAGTAATAGTAAAAGTCTAATCTCAGTTACCATAAAGCCATAAGTATGTGGGGTTGAATCCTGCTATGGTATAAGTTACAATATTTTATATAAAAAAAGTATTTTGCTATCTTTAGTGTGTATTATCACTTATAAAAAGAAAAATATGTTATCTCTTACAAAAAATATATGCAATCTATCAGTGACCTCTGCCATTAGAACATTGGCAAAATTAAAAAAAAAAAAACAATTTATTTAATAATAATTCAACCAAAATGGCCATTCACCTCTCCATTTAATAAAAAAAAAAACTAGAGATGGCGAAAACAATCATCCATAATCAAAACAGAAGAAAAAATTATTATCAATTTTTTTTTATCTACAACCTAATATTTTTATTAGAAAAATTTCGATTGCACCGAACCATTCAATCTTTAAGATTTACTGTATTACCAACTTACAGGGAAAAAATACAAAAAAAAAGTACTATGCCAGAGGATTGGCAATAAAATATATTAAGTAAATAAATAATTTGACGCCCTGAAAATGTTTAAGGAATATCGGTCATTAAGTTTCATAGTTAGGACGATAGTCCATATTATTGGCAAATAACAAAAACAGTCCATATCCTATATTAGTTTACTGTTTATTGTTGCTAATGTCGTCAACGTCGACGGGAATGGATGTTGTGAAGGTCGGCGTTTCGAGTTCTTCGTGTTTCTTCATCTTCAAGGCCTAGAATTTAAATTATTGACTATAGTAAAAAGCCATGAATTGGTAAAAAACATATACATATACATGGAATTGGAAAAAAAATAGTTTTTATTAAAAAAACAGGATTTTTTTAAAAAGATTGTAATAATTAGTAATTTTACAGGAACAATACACTTTAACACATAATTACTAATTAATTATTTATTAACCAAATAAAACACTGGGGAAGTTAATATCTTTTAGAACTTAAGAGAATTGTCGAAATAAATTTTAATAATTAATTTACTATAGGTACAAAAAAGAGAAAATAAAAGAGAATAAAAATAAATTGTAATAAAACTAAAAGTTAATACAATATTATTAACATAAAGTAACCATAACCATTTTGTGAAAATTTAACGAAGACAAATCCAAGGCGATGAATTAATACGTCAATAAGCAAATGTTTTATGAAATGAGAGATTTTCTGTGCAATACATTGATATATTCCATTTTTTTTTTAACCACGGAATATATTAGAAAATATGTCAATATGTAGGTTATTGCAAGGTGGAGTTTTTTTAATATTAATATCAACTCAATTCAGTGTAGCCAACTTTAAATTTTATTTGGTAATAAGTAGTAATTTAATTTATTTAACCCTTTTTTTTACATTTTAGTAAGTATTGTAAATATATTTTGTCAACATTTTAAAATAAGATAAGGTTTCTACTCGACTGTTAATTTAGTTGATGAGCAAGATGAAAAAACGTTTTTAATAGGATAAAAACTTTAAATAATATCAATAATTAATGTATTTTTATATTGAAAAAAAAAAGAGATTAACAATAAAATTTTCTATGAAAAATAAAGTCTTATCAACGTAACAATATCAAAATGTTGGCCACACTGACAAAAAGGCGTGTACACACAAAATCAAAGATGGCGCGACGTCACAAACGCAACGTACCGTCGGCTCCTCTTTGCGTTGCCGCGTCAGCGTCGGCGACATGATCAAACCTTTTGTCGCTAACTGTAGTAAGGAGTACAAATAGAAAATACCAGCTTCACGCTGTATCCCGCATAAAACAGGATAGACAGAAGAGGACCTAGTGTTAAGACTCTTCGTTTACCACGCACCACCCAATTATCGAGACAATGCGTGTTGCATGGCAGAACTGAATTTCGAACTTTTTCTCCTTAACAGAATGAGGAAATGATAATAATTCATTCCCCCGAGTAGGATCGAACCCACGACCATCGCACTTGCACGACGGCCTCTAATAATATGAAATAGGAAATAGCTTAAACTAAATACGAGATACTAATATACAAAAGGTAAATTACATACACTAAGGAATAATTACTGAAAAGAGATAATATTGAGAAATAAAAAGAAATATATTTAGATAAAATAAGCAAAACAACATAACTGAAGAAACAATAAAGGCAAGAAATACATATACTTATAATATGCATCTAAAAATATATAGGGGCTTCTTAATAATGATAATTTAAAAATATTACTTAAAATAATAAAATATAAAGAAAACTAAAAGTACTATTATAGCAAAATATTATTACATTTATATACATATCTGTGCAAAAAATTAATACAATACAATTTAAATAAATAAGATAATTATTATTATCTTCATTTTAAAAAAAGCAATTTCTCGAGTCGAGTGTAGGTTTTTTTTATAAGATTTTAAATAATAATTTGCACAGATATGTAAAACATTGTTATTCGGAGCAATTCCCGTGAAAGGAGGATATAGAGGTCATTTCAAAATTGATTTTGTCCTACAAATTTAGTAGAAACTCTTACTTAATACTTGGTAAATTAAAATAAGAGAATATCACAAAAATAGTAACATTTGTTGTTCGAAATCCTTTTTTTTACAAATAATCCTCAATTTAAAAATTGGCAGTTTAAAAAAAGAATCTCAGCATAAACTTTCTCTGTAATACTCTCTGCATCATAAGAAATAAGGTTGTTACGATCACCTCCACAGCCCTTTGACGCGAAATGGTCGAAGTAACCGTGGCAGTAACTACAGTGTGTGCGTACCTGCTGCAGCTTGTAGTGGTTGATGATGTCCTGGTCGGCGGGGCAGCTCTGCGCGAAGGCGTCCAGCTGGTACATGTGGTACATGTAGCGCCACAGCGCGCGGAAACTCGCCTGAGCACACACACAGAGATACGTCATCACTCATTTTATATATTACATTTTATACAAGGGCCAGTCGTGGCTCAGGAGCACAAAGTGTGACGGTAAAATCGACTGGTTGTTGGTTCGATCCCCACTCGAAGAAATGAAATATTTCCTCCAGTGGGGATCGATTATCTTTAATATATAAACTGCGCGAAAAGTAGGGAACGGAGTATCTTAACACTAGGTTCCCTCTGCCTACCCTGCTATGTGCGAAATACAGCGTGAAGCTGATTTATTTATTTATACAAAGGTAATTAATACATGAAATTATACAATAGAAACTTGATTAACCGGGCTTATTATTATAATCTAAAATAGTATAATATTGGAACAAATAAAAAAAAACGGATTACGTGCATATATGTACTATATAATATTGTGTTAAGTAAAAACAGCAAATGAATATCGAAATAAATATATTTTTTTCTCATTTAAGTATATATTAAATTTAATTCAAGCGGCAAAGGTTTTTAGTTCGGATACTCACGAATCCGTTTAACTAAACGTCAGATAATCGAGTTTCTACTGTACTCCATATTTTATTACTCAATCGAACTATGAATTTATAATATAATATAATATAATATAGATAAATTAAAATATTTATAAGCAAAACCTAGCTACCTATAATTATAGAAATTTATTAATAAATAAAATAAAAAAAAAACATTCATATATACATATATAAGGTAATATTACCGGTATTTCAAAGTCAACAAAGTACTTCCCGGCGACGCGGATGTGCTGCAGACGGGGCATCAGCTCGCAGTCGAAACAGCACATTGTATCTCCCGTTAGGAACCTGCAAGTGTCATATTAAATAAATAAATCAGCTTCACGCTGTATCCCACACACAGCAGGGTAGGCAGAGGGAACCTAGTGTTAAGACACTACGTTCCCCACTTTCTGCCGAATTCTGGAGGCATTGCGTGTTGAGTGGCAGAACTCAACGCCGCGCTTAACCTCGACACCAGAGCGAAGAAATGGAAATATAAATTTAAGTAAATATTTCATCTCCTCGAGTGGGGATCGAACCCACAACCAGTCGGTTTTACAGTCACACCTCGTGCCGCTGCGCCACGACCGGCCTCAAGTGTAATATTAGTAAGTGTATATAATAGTAATCAATAAGAAGTGTCATATTAAATTGTATAAGTTGACTTATTTGATGAACAGTCCGACAATATTTTTTGATTTCCATATCTAATAGTTTAATTTTGCTCGCTCTGGTAACGAGGCAAAACGCCTACTCCGTTATTTGCGGGATAAAGCGTGAAACTAATAAAAAATACATCATAATATAGAAAAATAATTGTGATAAAATAAAACATTCCTTTATAATTGAAGACATCTACAATTGCGGCGTTAAGTTCTACCACTCAACGCGCAATGCCTCCAGAATTTGGCAGAAAGTGGGAAACAGCGTGTCTTAACACTAGGTTCCCTCTGCCTACCATGCTGTGCGAGATACAGCGTGAAGCTGTTTTTTTATCTACAATTACCTATTCAGCTCCATTATTTACCATTTCCTGATAGATTAGTTATTATTATTTTTTATTTATTAGAGACAGTTGCGCCGTTATTCATGGAAAGAGAAACCAGATTTGAATTAGATATCTTTACTATATATATATTTACCTGGTGCCTCGACGTTCGAGCAACGCGTCAATACGCTGTAAGTGAGAGCGCAACGCCGCCGATTTCTGCTCATCTTTGCGCACGAGTACCAACTTCAGCTTGGAGTATAGGTTCTCTATGAGGGAAGCCACTTCTTTGTCCTGGAAATAGTATGGAATAAATGTGTTTACTTTTTTAGAACACGTATAAAAATATTAACGGGATTAAAGCCCGCGCCTCTTGGAAACCGTCCAGGCGCTCTCACCTAAGCTTACAAAGTTACATACGTTCTCATCATGTATATATTATACGCTTATATGCAAATATATAAGAATTTCTTAGTTAATTTCTTAGTTGAGGCCGGTCGTGGCGCAGCGGCACTAAGTGTGACTGTAAAACCAACTGGTTGTGGGTTCGATCCCCACTCAATGAGATGAAATATTTACTTAAATTTATATTTCCATTTCTTCGCTCTAGTGTCGAGGCAAAGCGCGGCGTTGAGTTCTGCCACTTAACACGCAATGCCTCCAGAATTCGGCAGAAAGTGGGGAATGGAGTGTGTTTCACTAAGTTTCCTCTGCCTACCCTGCTGTGTGCGGGATACAGCGTGAAGCTGATTTATTATTTTGATTTATAAGAATTTCGACGTTTTTTTTGTTCAGCTTCACGCTGTATCCTGTATGTAGCAGGGTAGGCAGAGGGAACCTAGTTTTAAGACACTCCACTTCACACTTTCCGCCGAGTTCTGGAGGCATTGTATGTTGAGTGACGGAACTAAACGCCGCGCTTTGCCTCTACACCACAGCGAAGAAATGAAAATATAAATGTAAATATTTCCTCGAGTGGGGATCAAACTCACAACTAATCGATTTTACAGTCACACTTTGTGACTGCGCCACGACTGGCCTCAAATATATTACTATTTAATAACTTATCAAAAAATATTTTTATCTTCTAGAAAACTGTCAAAACGTAATAAACCAAACCAGATCACGTGGTCCAAGAGAACTATTTCATATAACATAACATTAAATAAAATCATTAAAAATGAATTTAAATCGCGTTTAAGGTGTTCTGTATTTATAATATATATATATGCAATACATAATTTTATACCAGAAATACATAAATGTGTTATTTCGGCAATAAAATTTCATTTTTATAGCGTAAGTTTGATGTAACCTACATGCATTAGCGGGCTATTGGTTAATCTTAAGTGTTTCGCTCTTATATTTTTATATGTTGTGTCATCAAAATATTTATTTTAAGAAAAGTAGTAAAAATATTTATTTTAGGAAAACGTATAAAAATCCGTCCAAGTTTTCAAGAGACGTTGGTTCAAATCCGAATCCAATTTATACGTTAAAAAAGAATCGCTCGTATTTAAGTATGTTTTAAGAATAATGTAAAATATATATATTTATTATAGCAAGATCTAATGCTGTTTAACACTGGGGGCAAATTACGTTATACTAGCACGCCTCAATTTTACATATATTATTTTACGGGACTATTTCAAGACCCCTTTATAAGCACTCTACATAATAAATGATTACTCCTCAAAATTTCAGCTTTGCTAAAATGACGTAGGTCTGGGAACCCTGGGATCTTGGGCTATAAATATTTATATAAATAAACTAAACATCTCAAAATAAGTTTAGCTCAAAAAAGAGTATATATCCCTACGCCATACACATACCTACTAATAAAATGAAAAATAATAAGAATACCAATAAGGCCAACCTGCACAAATAAATTGTGTCCACCGGGCACCGATTTCATGATGTGCCGTTCAATCTTCTCGTTCTCGAGTATGGCGAGACCGTTGTCAATGAGTATAGGTGGATGCGTCGCCTCGAAGTTGGTGCGGAAGTCGGGCGGTGGCTTCTGCATGTCCACCGTTGTAACCTGAAATAGAAAAAAGGGGAATGACAAATACCTACCCTACCCTGTCAAATAACATGGTAGGCAGAGGGAACCTAGTATTAAGATACTGGGTTCCCCACTTGACGCCGAATTTGTGTTCAGTGGCGGAACTCAATTGTTTTGGTTTGGAAACCAGAGCGAAGATTAAAATATTACATAATTGTTTCCTCCGAGCGAGAATCGAACCCATAACTGCCTCGAATACTGCGTGCCTGCCTTAATCGAATTACTTAGAAGTAGTGAACCTAAACCATGGTTTAACTAGTTTTCGCAGTTATAAAGGCTCTTAACTGTAACGACTTTAGATTATATCCGATATACAATTTGAAACGATAATTTAAATAACCCTCTAAAGCACTGGTTCCCAACCAGTGGTCCGCGGACCACCAGTGGTCCGCAGAAGCCTAAATATGATCCGCGGACCACCAGTGGTCCGCAGAAGAATAAATATGGTCCGCGGACGATTTTAATTTTATGACTGGGGATGGTGAGGCGAAATTTGTTTATTATACCTCATATAGGTGTAGGTCATAGTGGTCCCTACTATCAAAAATGATATAAAAGTGGTCCTTGGTCACGAAAAGGTTGGGAGCCCCTGCTCTAAAATATACAGGGCTATATATCAATCAACATTTAACCGTAGTGGGCGTTACTCCTATGATCTCCTTTAAAGTGTTTTTGTTTTATTTTTAAATTTGTAATAAGTCAGACTTAAAATAAACAGAAAGTATCTACATATTTTTGTAAGATACATAAAGCTTGAGTGGTTAAATAATAAAAAAATAATTTTAAATAATTAAAATATAATTAAATTTAACATTAAGAAGGAGAAAAAATAGAAATAAATTCAACGTAGTTATAATTTAAAAAAAAAACTAGTTAAATAAAGGAAAATGTCGACTATCTTACTTTTAAGCTGATAGTCTTAAGTTCCGCCAAGAGATAAAGGTCCATGAAGTACTCCTGGCAAAACAGACACGCACCCTTCCGCCGTCCATCGATGGTCGAGGCCTGGAAACAGATTAGAACTAGATTAATTACATACACAAAATCTACTATTAAAATGCAATAAGAAAATAAACAATGACATATAAAAAAACGAAGTATTTTCATTAAAACAAAATTAAATCAGCTGTACGCTGTATCCATCACACAGCAGGGTAGGCATAGGGAACCTTGTGTTAAGTAAGACACTGCGTTCCCCACTTTCCGTAAAATTCTGAAAGCACTGCGAAACTCAACGCCGTACGTTGCTTCTACACCAAAGCTAACACATGAAAATATACATTTGAACTAATATTTCATTTCCTCGAGTGGGGGGTCGAACCCCACAACCAGTCGCGTTAACATTCACACTTTATGCAGGGCCACGACTGGCCTTAACTAAGTATTTTCATATAAATGGTAAATTATTAGTCAGAAATAATTGTAGGTTAATCGTTACACGCATTTGTTAACTTATCACGTAGGAAGGATAAACTTGCCGATACCACCTTGTAATTTCCACTCGACAAATTAATAAGAACGTGCTACGATAATTGCATAGAAAGATACATAAGATGGCATAGTAGTGCATCGGCATATCGTCTGGATGCAAACGCTGGTTGTGGGTTCGATTCCCATTCAGAGAAAACGCAGGGTTATGTTCTGCCCCTTACACGCAATGTCTCAAAAATTTAACCATTCATGGGGAATGGAATGTCTTAACATTAGGTTTCCTCTGTCTAAATTGCTATTGCCTCCAGAATTCGGCAAAAGGCCCGCTTTCCACTATCCCAAGGATTATCCCGAGTGTCTTAACACTAGGCTTCCTCTGCTTAGCCCGTTATATACGAGATACAGTGCAAAGCTGAAATAAAAAATATTACTATGCCGAAAAAAGTATAAAACTAAAATATACATAAATTTCTAAATACTATTTAAGACCATCGAGCTGTGCACTATAACAGAAATAATTCACAAGCATCTTCAACCAGCAGTTACCATCTGATAGAGCATCGCCGTAGTATATAATTACGTAACATCGAGAGAAACACCCCCTTACCTTCCCGAGAACATAAAAGTGAACCGACGACCATTAGATACGAGTCTAGGATATGAATATTCATAACGCATTGTTACACGAGACGGAGACCCGTGACCGATTGTGTAGTAACGACTGGTTTTACAGATGCTCTTGACGCAAAACGACATTTGTTTACTGATATACTGTATACAATGCAAACGTGATCATTAAGTTGTTTTTGCTTCAGCTCCATGCTGTATACGGCAGAGGGAACCTGGTAACCTATGTGTGAACTACTTATTTAGAAAACGTATAAAATTTTGAACGTAGCGGGATTCGAATCCGCCGAATGGAAACCGACCACTAAGCCATACGTTTCCGATACGTTCGAATTTTTATACGGTTTCTAAATAAATATTTTTTTCTTTCCTAAGTGTGGACACTTCAAAAAAAGTTTAAAAACCTAGTGTGAAGATACTTTATTCTCATTAAGACATTTCCGTTCCCAACATTCCGCCGAATTTTCGATGAATGATGTACCTATTAAGTGGTGGAACTCAACTCCGCGCTTAGACTCGTTACCAGACAGAGAAAATGAGGATAAGTATTAAATATTTCATTTCCTCGAGTAGGAATGGAATCCATAACAGTCGTGTTTACAGTCGTATGCTAATATCCTTGCACTATGACTGTCATAAATTTTATACTAAAATAGTTAAAAATATAAATTTAAGAATATAATATTAAAAAAAACACAACCAATTTTTAGTAAAGTTCCCCAGAAAATGCATGAGATTAAATTCTTATAACATTTATATATAAATGTTGACCATACAAAAACAATAAATAATGTTAATTAAAATGTATAGAACGGGTTAGCAACTTTTACTTTGAATCACTGAACGATTAGTGAGAGGAGCTTTTCCTCGCCAACTCTATTGAAAGTAAACAGTCCGCCTTCTTACATCTTGTTTGTATTTTTTATTATATCGGTGTAAGCTTTAGTACAAAATTAATTAAAAATATACTATAAAAAATTAAAAAATTATTAAATATTATACAATTTATATCATTATATCTTTTGGATAACAAATAAATAACATATTGTTTTTTTATGTTAAAAAAATAGCTAATACTAACTAAATATATATTTCAATTAAAAAAATATAGTTTAACATACAAATTAACAGTATGAAAGGGCTTCAGTCAAAACTAAAGTACTTCTCAAATTTATATATAACTAGAGGCTCGCTCGCGGCTTCGTCCGCATGTGCGACACAATTACTTATTTTCTTATCTGAAATACCTTCATGATCTAGGAATTATATTTTTTAAAAGACAATTTCTATACATTAATAGCTAAAGTTTCAGCCAATTCAATAAAACATTTATTTTGTAGCGCTTCCAATTTTATATATTGATATAACATTTTTATTTATGAACCGATTGAAATAAAACAAACACCAATTGTTAAGGTTTGCTAAAATACAATAGTGAAAACATCCTTAAAATCGGTAAGCCGTTTCTGAGATTCGCGTGAACAAACGCGCGGATAAACACAAAAAAAATATATATATTGCTTTGGGTTCTGTTGCATTAATAAATGCCCCTAACAATACATTTTCTCATATATCTTCCATGTACAGACAGCAGTGAGGTAGAGTTTTATTATATGTGTAGATTTATGTGATTTAAATTTGTTTAGATTAATATTTTATGAGAAATCTATTCCAACGAAAATACCAACATTCGATTCTGGTAGAAATAACTATTTATCAAAATACAGTACAAATTTGCAGTTTACTCTGTTGATTTATTTTGAGACTGAAGCGCCTTTGCTTTTATACCCTTCAAGTAAATAAAAAATAGCCTCACATAGAAGGGAGGCAGAGAGAAACTAGTGTTTAGACACTCCGTTCTTCATTTTCCGCCGAATTCTGGAGGCATCCGTGGCGGAATTCAACGTATAACGTTAAGTATAAAAAATTGTACCTGACCATTTTATTTTTCAAACATTTAAATAACAAGCTTTATTTAAGTATCGAGGATTAATCAGCTTAATCCTACTAAGTGATCCAATTATATACTTTATATCTAAACGAAGTAAGTCATCATAGTGAACGGTCGTGGCGCAGGGACTCAATCGTGCGGCTGGAATTGCGACAGGTTGTGGGTTCGATTCACATTTGACGAAATAAAATATTTTATATTTTTATTTCCTCGCTCTGGTAACGAGCGCAGCGTTGAATTCCACCACCCAACACGCAATACCTCCAGAATTTGTGAAAAAAAACTTTCGCGGAATGTTTTAATAGTAGATTTCCTGATTATATGCGGGATAAAGCGTGAAACTACAAAAAAAAAGGTAAGTCGTCGTTGCTTGTAAACAAACTGTGAAGTACCTACATGAAAGGTTCGTGAGTCATGCACACCGGATTTCAGGTGAAAACGGCTCTATGTATGCATTGATTAGAACTTTCTACTGGGTTCTTCTAACAAACATGTGAAATGAGAAAATCTAATTTTACAGTTACTTTTGCACGATTTAATTAGATTGTATGTATTATAATATTAGAAGTAAAGACAGAAAGAGATTCAGTCGTTTTATAAAAGGATCCCGTGGCGTACGGGCACAAGCGCGGGACTGTAAATGCGAAGGACTGGGTTCGATTCCCAGCCGAGAAAATTAAATACCTAATAATATTCTCATTTCCTCGCTCTGGTAACGAGGTAAAACGCGACGTTAAGTTACGAAACTCAACGCAAAACGCCTCGAAAATTGCGCGAAAGTGTCTTATTAGAAATGAAGTGTTCAACATTAACTTAGCAGGGTTCCACGTACCTACCTGTGGGATACAACGCGAAGCTAAAAAAAAGACATGAACATAATATAAACAAAATTTGTTTACATTCTTTATTTGTTTTGATTATTATCGGAAAGTACTGTACTTAACTAAAAAAATAGTTAAAACGTACATATTAAACTTTCAGTGCGAGAGTAACAAATCAAACCCACCGTCCAATGCTTAATGAAGCGCAACCGATTAACCCACTTCCTTACGCTGTTACGGATTTTCTTAAAACATCCATCTCATTGAGCAATAGAAATTAATTATTATTGTAAAATGTTTGGTTTCTTTTAATATGGCGTTTCGAGCATGCCAGTTGAGCGCAAAATCACTTCGCCAATGTCACGTTGAATGGAGAACACACGAGAGAGGTTGTAAAAAAAAAAAAGATAATATTACATAACAGAAAAAGGCATGTTTAAAAGAGTTCCCGGAAAAATACTGCCTTCACCTATAACAAGACAAAAATATATATACAATATATAAACATAGAGGGTTAGTAGAATGTTACTTGAGCCCGTCAAGTTAGTTCCTTTTTTTCAACCTACCCTACAATTTCACTTTTTGTAATTTCATAAATTTACTGTTTATTACTATTCAACCGACGAGACGTGTCCTGAAGGGCTCTAGGAGAAAATAATCAAAAGTTAGAAAAGTCTTAAAATCAATTCTACGGAGCCACAACAAACTTTAGAACAGTCAAAACTTGTCGACCTTACTACATGATTATTGTTTGTAACGTTTAGACTAAACATGCTTAGCAATATGCAGAGGTCACACGAGGCAAATAAAAAACAAGCACGGGCTTAAGATCACAAAGAAAAAAAAATACAAAAAAATAAATAAACATTTAAATTTTAAAGAAAAAAATATAGGAGGACAGTCGTGGCGCAGTGGCACGAGGTATGACTGTAAAACCGACTGGTTGTGGGTTCGATCCCCACTCGAGGATATGAAATATTTACTTAAATTTGAATTTCCATTTCTTTACTCTGGTGTAGAGGTTAAGCGCGGCGTTGAGTTCTGCCACTCAACACGCAATGCCCCCAGAATTCGGCAGAAAGTGGGGAACGGAGTGTCTTAACACTAGATTCCCTCTACCTACCCCGCTGTATGCGGGATACAGCGTGAAGCCGATTTAAGATTTTTATTTAAATTTTAAAGAAGTGCATGCCGTTCATAATTATGTAAACAGTAAACGTACACGACATTCGGTCAAACGGACAGACAAAATATACATGTACGAGGGCCTTCATAGAATTACAACGTTACATTTCGAAACAGTAACGGTGCTCTGAGGTTGTAGCGGGAATTTTATATTTTCAATATAACATGTTTCTACATTATTTTGACGGGAAACGACTAACGGCTTGTTGAGTGTGGGTTCGATTAACTAAAAATGTTCTCGTTATGTTGTTGTGGTCGGTCAGTGAAGTAATACGCAATCTCTGTTTAGGAATAAAGAGAAGAACGCAGTGATTATTTTTTTATCAAGTTTCTTCTTATGTAAATAAATAGAAAATAGATTAATATCTGCTAAAATCCTAATTGATGACAGTTAAAAAATTATAATAAATAAAATAAACAAATCAATCAGCTTCTCGCTGTATCCCGCATCTTATATTATCTTTGTCACTAGGTTCCCTCTGCCTACCCTGCAGTGTGCGGGATACAGCGTGAAGCTGATTTATTTTGATTTATTTTATTCACTATGACAATATTATGGTGTCTTCGTGTCCAACGCGTGAACAAAATAGAAATGCAAGTGAGGCGATGGCGCGTAACGCACCGACAGAACATGACGCACCCGCACTTTATTTACGATTAGAAATTGCAGACATTTCAATTGACAACGATCATTATTGAAGAAGAAAAAAAGCAGCTTCACGCCTTTTCCCGTTTGTATACGAAGACAGAGAAAAAAAAGTGCTACGACAGCCCTTTTCCCGCTTTTTGCCCAATTGTTGAGACATTACGTATTGAGTGACGAAATTAAAAAACCTCGCGCTTGGTCTATCAAAGCAGGATAATCAGAATAATTTTAGTATAATCTTTCCCTCGACAGGGAACCTCGATAGGGAACCTGAACCCGTCTCGTGTAAAGTCAGACTATTGGTCTATCAAAGCAGGATAATCAGAATAATTTCAGTATAATTCTTCCCTCGACAGGGAACCTGAACCCGTCTCGTGTAAAGTCAGATGCTGTCCCACTGAGCAACGACAGCCTCTACTGAGCCATGTCAATTCGATCAGATACGCGTCCTTTCTCATATTTGCATGCCAGCTTTACGCCCGAGCGAGTCGTGATGTAATTAGAATTATAAATAAAATCAGTCACACAACCCATTTGCAAATTAGACATAGTAAGTGCTTTGATTCTATCATATAGGATTCTATCATACGTTCAATGGACTTAGTCATTATAATATTTACCATAGTGTAAACCAAAGTTATTTCCCTCAAACGCTCGCCTAGATTATATGACGTAAGGAATTTTAATGCGATTTTTGCAAACAAACAGTGATTCAAGAGGAAGATTACTGTACAAACATGACGATCTCTGAAATAAAGATGAGTGAGCCTACCATCAATGCCACGGTGAACACCTAGGGAACGAGCTTAGACGGATGAAAAATGCCCTTCATCAAAACAAGCTGCCAGTTCGGCTCCAGGACGGTTTCCAAGAGGCGTGGGTTCAAATTTTTCAATGTTTCTAAAGAATCATTTTTCTTTCCTAAGTGTGGAATGAAAATGAAAGAATAAAATGTGCTAATTTTACTTGATATATCGTTAAAAAAGGTAAAGACAACGTAAAGTCTGTAGTTAACATAACTAGAACTGATGTGCAATCACGCTCCAACAAATACGAGGAAATATATACGAGTCAAGTTGAAGAACTGCAGAAAACAAAATAAATATAAACGAAATAATAGCGCAACTAAACATAATAGTATAAGACAATGCAGTGGGTGCAACCTAGCGTGACAAACAAACAGACAAGTCAAAGACATTACCGAACATAATATGGACACTTTCAATTTCTTGAAAACGAAAGTGCAAGCATGTACCTATAATGTATAGCAAAACACACCATATTTGTCGGTATGGCAGGAAAAGTTGTTGATCCATCATACAGACGTAAAACAAGTGCCCTAGCCTGTTTGTATGAGATTACATAAATCAATATTTCTTTTTCAATCGTTATCTGAAAATAAAATCAGCTTCACGCTGTATCCCGCACACAACAGGGTAGGCAGAGGGAACCTAGTGTTGAGACACTCCGTTCCCCACTTTCTGCCGAATTTTGGAGGCATTGCGTGTTGCGCTTAACCTCGACACCAGAGCGAAGAAATGGAAATATAAATTTAAGTAAATATTTCACCTCCTCGAGTGGGGATCGAACCCACAACCAGTCGGTTTTACAGTCACACCTCGTGCCGCTGCGCCACGACTAGCCTCAAATAAATTACCATTCTAAACAGACTAAACCAATAAACTTATTTTTTCTATATTTTATAACAAGAAAAACGTTGAAAATAGAGTAAAAGTAGAATATACATTGAAGCAACCTCAATCTACGTCCGAACTAGTATCAGATTGCTGCATCTCAACGCAAAGATATTGGATTAGCATCTTAGATCAATGACCCGCGTCGGGAAAAGCTGGCACTTGACCACCGTCCAGCTTTACAGACCGTGAAAGTGTGGTCTCTGATTACTCGCAACCCGTCTCTCCTTTCCTGGTGCTAAAATGTCTTAGTTATTGATTAATTACAACCTTATATGGCTATAGCTGATTTATTTAATCACTTTTGATATTAGAAATAGTGATAGTGCCATTTTCGAAGTTGGAGAATCAAAAAGTCTAATTTAACATTATATTAAAGGTGATGATATTTCATAGAAAAATGTACTGCAATTACAATTTAGTGTTATTTTTTTTTGGCAGCAGATGAAATTGCGCAAATATGAAATATCGTTAATAATATATAATTAATAAAATTGAAAAGTGAGACCAGTCATGGCGCAGGATTTTAAATTGTCACTCGAGAAAATGAAATATTTCATAGTTTTATTTTCTTTACACTCGTATCGAAACAAAATGCGGCGTCGACTTCCACCACTCAACAGGCAAAGCACCCAGAATTCGAAGGATAATAGGAAACACAGTATCTAAATTCTCTTTAAAACACTCCGTTCCCATTTTCCGTTGACAAATCATTAACAATTCAACAGACGAAACAAACCGAAAGTGTGAAGCGAACAATTAGTGTGACACAATAGCAAATGTACGTCTCGCATGTTCAGCTGAAACAACTGTCTCAACTGTTGTCCGGCTGGCTGGTTCACTTTGATAAGTGGATTCGGTTTTACCGAAAGAATCGCGTGACCACTCTTTCATTTCGGTCAAAATAAAAATATCATCAGTATAGCTAGCTGTGTGAACACTTCCGTGATATTCCGACGTAATTAATTCATACTTCATAATCAAGGTGTTTTGCTTTTTTTTTAATTTTATTTGCAGCTTCATTCTATATGCTACATGTAGCAGAGTAGGCAGAAGGAGCCTAGCTCTATGTACAGTTTCCCAATTTCCTTCAAATTCTTTACCTCGCCACCAGAGGGAATAAATGAAAATATTAAATATTTGATATCCTCGAGAAGGACTCAAAAATTCGGCGGAAAGTGGGGTATAAAGTGTCTTAATACTAGGCTCCTCCTAAGTTCCCTCTGCCTACCCTGCTAAAAACAGGCAGAATGCACCATTATGTTGATGAAAAAAAAATATAAAGAAATATTTTTTATTTGTTCTCAACAATTTTATTTATTTTAAGTTTTTTTAAATATAATATTTCTATTTTCAATGGAATATTACAGTCTTTTACTGTATATTGGTTTATTCGTTACTACTTTAAAAAAAATAAGGTTTTCATTACGTTAAACATAATACTGTCCCACTTTTATACAAGTCAACACAAAAGCAACGATTCATTTGGTAAATAAAATAGTCATCCGGAAATAGGAAGGCGTGGACTGTTGCACAATCTAACTTTGGCCGGCATTGCATTATTGCTTTACCGAATTTACAGTTGAATGAACTCAATGAAATATAGTTTATTTTAAAGAAACAACATTTAAGAAAATATATTTGGTCAGGGTCTAAAAAAACTGCTGTTGCTGTGTTTGTAGTTGTTCAGAACTTCCTATTCCACCCCATTAAGAATATTTAAAGAATATATAGTACTGGCTGGCAGGTAACACAGTTTTGAGATCCCGCTTTCACGAGACAAGGTCAAAGGTCAAAACAACGTCGATCAGGAAAGTCCTCCTGTTCACAAAATAAGGGAAGGGCTGTGACCATTAAAAAAATTTACATAACAATAACGAATCAAATCAGCTCAATTCTAGAATAAGTTGACTCACGAGACTAAATTGGAAACATCTGCAGCGTCTGACCTTATAGTGTTTATTTTATTATATACATTATTATATAAAATTCTGGTGATCTCAGCCTCTTGTAGTCATACGTGTGATGACAATGACATCACGACCTCGCCTCACGACGCTGACGTACATGGAATATCAAAAAAAAAAAAAAAAAATCAGCTTCACGCTGTATCCCGCACACAGCAGGGTAGGCAGAGGGAACCTAGTGTTAAGGCACTCCGTTCCCCACTTTCTGCCGATTTCTGGAGGCATTGCGTGTTGAGTGGCAGAACTCAACGCCGCGCTGAACCTCGACACCAGAGCGAAGAAATGGAAATATAAATTTAAGTAAATATTTCATCTCCTCGAGTGGGGATCGAACCCACAACCAGTCGGTTTTACAGTCACACCTCGTGCCACTGCGCCACCACTGGCCTCTAACATGGAATATGTAAAGGAAATTCTCACAACACAAGTTATGACTGTTCCATTATCCTTCTACTCACATTGTACGAATAGTTGAAAGGTTATTTGTTGTTTAATCATTATAAAACATATTTTTAATATGATATATTATAATATTAATAATAATATCAGTTTTACGCTGTATAACGCATATAGCGGAGGCAGAGAAAACTTAGTGTTAAGATACTCTGTTCCGTGAAACATTGTGTGTTGAGTGTCGGAAGTCTACACCGGGCTTTTGCCTTGGTGCCAGAACGAAGGAATGGAAATATTAATATAAGTAATAACTCATTCTTTCGAGTGGGGATCGAACCCGCAACCATCGCGTTATAGTCACACTCTTGTTGTGCCCTTGTGACACGACCTCAATAATATCGTTATAATAATATTCAACCAAAAATATGTATATGTTTTCTTAAACATATATCAATAAGACAGCGTTCTAGAAGAAGACTATTTAAATGCTATAGAACATACTATAAAAGTTATAGTTAAATTCGACTACTTAAGCAATATAGAAAGGATTTTACTTATGACCTTATATTACATTGTGAAAGAATCCAGATAGAGGTCAGAAACGTGAACAGATTTTATATAAACGATTTGCATATTCTTTCAAACAACCGTCTCTGTTTGAAAGATCGGTAACAATATTTATAAATTAGAAGAATAAAATAAATAAGATATGTAAATATAAAATATAAAATTATAAATATATAAATAAATATAAAATTAACGTCATTTTAACATCTATTTCTAGATACTTATTTAGAAAACGTATAATATTTCTTTCCAAAGTGTGGATTAATACTTTAAAAATATTGTTTCGAGTAGACCTGAACGGAACAAAAGTTCCGCCAGTAATGTTCTCAGAATAACGACTTTTAAAAAGATTCGCGATACAAAATCACTAGAAAATCGGTGTGTGATGAGAAAACTAACTACTATAGAGATATTGCTTAAATATTTTCAAGTACTTAGCTTTTTTTTTATTTTATTATTACTTAACACTACAGACACTTGGTCCGTACCATTTTTTAATTTATTATTATATCTAATTTCCTTATCATATATATTAATTACATTATTGTTTACATACAATTAATACCTATAATAAGAAAATGTTATTTTTAACTTTACACTATTTTACAAAATTTTACTTAGATCTAAGGTGTTAAGTACTAGGCTTATATTATAAGCCATTCACAATTTCACCTAATACATAGCAGAAGAATTAGATTCATTATTTCTTTGGATAACATTTACACGCTTGCCAACGATTTTTTTCTTTTAATTGACAATAATCAATAGATCTGCGGTATTAAATATCATCGTGTTCAATAGAAAGTAAACTAATTTGTAACGTCGCATGTTAACATAAATTAACTCTATTTAACTAGTGTGGCTCCATTCCACTTGTGGGGGAACGATAAAGACACCGCCGTTCTTTTATCGAAACCGCATAATTAAAACGTTTTATTGAGTTATAAATAAAAAAATACTTTACTGGTAATTATTAACTAGATAGTTACCCGAGTTTTGACTTAGTAAAGTTAACCAAGTTAACCAAGATCAGGAGCTAAGTTAGTAAAGTTAACCAAGATCTTAGTTACTAGCGAGGAAACAAAAATCATTTGTTCCTCCGAATGGGAGACACAACCGTCGCGTTTACCGTCAGAAACTTTGTTGCTATATTTTGACAGCCTTAATGTTGTTACACTATTCTATTAAAAATATGTAAAAACGAAACATATATTGTATAGTTAAGACAGAAACGGAAAAAAATGAAATATAACAGTTTTTTTTTCTTTTGAGAGACAAATTACACAAAGGTAGTAAAGTGTTTTTATAGTTAAGAGGGTTGTTTACTCACTTTTTATAACTACTAGCATAACATTTACAAGCGCTCGTTTCCATATATTAAACGCACCTTAGAATGCAATCGACCTAGAGTGGATACGCATCTGCTATTAGACCGCTACAGAAATAACTATGGAATTTAAAATATTTTAGTTCTAACAAATGTATGTCATATCAAGAAAGTGTTTTTTTTTCGCACACAGCATGGTAGACAGAAGGAACCTAGTGTTAAGACTCTTACATATATACATAACTTTACGCCTTGTCATCAGAACTAAGAAATACAAAGAATAAATATTTGATTTCCTCGAGTGGAAATTGAACCCCCAACGGTCGCACGCTAATGCCTCTGATCCAGACTCGCCTCAAATAATAGACTTTATTGTAATAGTTTAACTTCTTGCAATAGTTATTTTAAACAAAATTGAGTTAAATTTTAACTAATAACTTTCTTTCCGATTAAACTATTTAGAAATTTCATACAAAAAAACTATAAAATTACCGTCATTATCGAAGTTATCAATGGCATGTGATGTGGTGCAAGGATTTTACTTTATTCTCAGAATAATCCACGAGAGAAGCAGCATCACGCTACGCACTAACAATTATATGTAATCTTAGATCTAATATGAATATAATTGTTTAGATAAAGAAACAATTCTATCAGACATTTTGAGATTATCTGCAAGATAAGTCGCGTGTAAAATTGAAAATGGCTATTTCGTATAATTTCTTTAGATAACTATAATCTTAAACGCATTTTAAATACAAATAAGTATGACTTGATGAGAAAATAGATTTCTGGTTTGAAAATTCAGCGGAAAGTGGAGAACGGAGAATCTTAACACTAGGTTCCATTTACCTAGCCTGCTACATGAAATTATTTTTATACCATTTTTACGATTTCCAAAAATCTCACAGGATCAACATATTTCAATAGGTCTTTCAGATAAAAAAAAACCTATTATTTAAAATGCCAGGCTAGTCGTGGCGCAGCGGCACGAAGTGTGACTGTAAAACCGACTGGTTGTGGGTTCGATCCCCACTCGAGGAGATGAAATATTTAATTAAATTTATGTTTCCATTTCTTCGCTCTGGTGTCGAGGCTAAGCGGGGCGTTGAGTTCTCCCACTCAACACGCAATGCCTCCAGAATTCGGCAGCTGTGTGATACAGCGTGAAGCTGATTTAATTTAATTTTTAATTTAAAATGTAAATAAACACATTAAATATTAAATTAAGCACTTTTATTATTAACAAAAATTTATATTAACTTAACCAAGCCATTGCACAAAACAAAATATTTAGCAGAACGAAAGTGAAAACACGAAACGATCAACGTATTTTACAATCAAATAGAAGAACCATTGTTTTTTGTACATCAAAAGTGGCCGGCGATAATTTTGCGAGCGTGTCTAATTTACCCACTTTCCCCTTTTCAAATATAGTCGTTTTAGTTTCGCTTTCCACAATTATGCAAGTTGTTTAAGGGGAAATAATTTTATAAATTACTAAAAAAAATATGAATGTTAGTTTGTGGCGATACACATGCCAATATAAATTATTTGAAATATTTATTATTTTAATTTCTCCTCTCTTGGTATTGAGGCAATGCGGGGCGTTGAGATCCGTTATTCAACACGCAATGCCTCCAGAATTCGGTGAAAAATGGGGAACGGAGTGTCTTCACACTAGGTTCCCACTGCCTACCCAAAACTATAAAAATTCTACTAGACACTTTAAAAAAAGTAGTGAAAATATTTATTTGTCTGCCTCGCCCACACTCTGTCTTGTCTGCAATTGAAAATACTCCGTCAAGTTCTAAGAAAACATACAGACCTACGTCTTCAACTATTCCATATACTAATATAATATATTTTTCATACTTTCTCGGATGTTAATATATTTTTTTTTTATAAAATTGTTACCTATTGTTCGTACTTTGTAACTGGTTAGTGACTAAACTTCACTATTTTTTTTTTATAAACACAAAATCCAATCCCTAAAGGATTTCAGTATTGGCCTTCTAATGTTAGAAATATAAAAAAAATATATAAACATAATAAAATTCAGACGTGACCGTTACTGGCTTTGTGCGACTGCTTATCTGGCTGGCCTTGAGTCACGTATCAGGTGACGTCACCCAAGCCACATTTAGTGAATCCGTTGACATCAGTACTGGCGAAGCACATGTTTCTTCAAATTTTAATTTTGTATTCTTTAATTTTTGGTGGTTTAAATATGCATTTTTTAATTTTAAAAAATCAGCTTCACGCTGTATCTCGCACACAGCAGGGTAGGCAGAGGGAATCTAGTGTAAGACACTCCATTCCCCACTTTTTGCCGAATTCTGGAGGCATTGCGTGTTAAGTGGCAGAACTCAACGCCGCGCTTTGCCTCGACACCAGAGCGAAGAAAAAGAAATATAAATTTAAGTTAATATTTCATCTCCTCGAGTGGGGATAGAACCCACAACCAGTCGGTTTTACAGTCACACTATGTGCCGCTGCCGCACGACTGGCCTCATTTTTTAATATAGACTAGAAAAAACAATTATTAATCACTAAGCCATCGTGGCCCGGTAGCACAAAGATATTACTGTGAACGGGGCTGGTTGGGGGTCGACTCCCATTCGGGGAGACAAAATATTTAAGACTTTCATATTCATGTTCTGGTAATGAGGCAAAGAGCGGCGTTGAGTTCCGTGTGGGAAACGGTTCCCTCTACCTACCCTGCTATGTGCAGGATACAGCGTGAAGCTATAAAAAAAAAACAAAACATACACTAGATTCTTTCGTACCTATATTATAACAATATTATAAAGCTGAATAGTTAGTACGTTCAAAAGAGCTTCTTAGTTGAAAGAACTACCTGCTTTAAATAAAAAAAATAATGTAGGGTAGTCAATATTATATCGAAAAGGCTATATATTACATTCCCCTAATCGTTTTGCAGGTTGCACACCCGCTGTGAGAATTACTACGGGCACTTAGTACGTGACATAATATGTAACCTTTAGTGATGTCCGTTTGAGCACGCGGCACGCGAGGGAGGCCGTAGTTCACAACTAGTACTTCAATAAAACGACACAGGAGATGAGTGTGACAGATCGTGACCTGCATGTCAAAATGAAACTAACTATTTTAATTATCTTTTTATGGTATATTTTTCAAAATAAAAAATAAATAAATAAGCTTCACGCTGTATCCCGTACAAAGCAGGGTAGGCAGAGTGAACCTAATGTAAAGACACTCCATTCCTCACTTACCGCCGAATTCAGGACGCATTACATGCTGAGAGGCGGAACTCAACACCGCGCTCTGCCTCGTGGCCTGAGCGAAGAAATGAAAATATAAATTTAAGTAAATATTTCATATCTTCGAGCGGGGATCGAAGCCACAACCAGTCAGTTTCACAGCCACACTGCGCCGCTGCGCCACGACTGGCCTCATACACACTCGTACAAATTGCAAGGTATTTATTACATCATCGTTAACTCGCAAGTTTTCGAGTCAAGTCTATACATTTAGCACTTAGTAAGGTATTATTGTGATAATTTTTGCGTCCTTGTCACGTAACCAATGTAAACATGCGGTTACAGCTATACATGTTAGTAGGTACGTAGGAACAAATGACGAACGAAAAAATGTAATATATTAATAAAATTTAATTAAATTAAATTTTATTAAGTTAAATTAGCTTCACGCTGTATCCCGCACACAGCAGGGTAGGCAGAGGGAACCTAGTGTTAAGACACTCCGTTCCCCACTTTCTGCCGAATTCTGGAGGCATTGCGTGTTGAGTGGCAGAACTCAACGCCGCGCTTAACCTCGACACCAGAGCGAAGAAATGGAAATATAAATTTAAGTAAATATTTCATCTCCTCGAGTGGGAATCGAACCCACAACCAGTCGGTTTTGCAGTCACAC